>CM040630.1:83390400-83428119 GCA_022818045.1 Neotoxoptera formosana
GCTTTATAGCGTATGACAACAAACAAATATCTTTTACAAAGTTACACAACCAATTTTTCCAGACAATGAATCAAAATCTAGGAAGTGCAGGTCGGTCATGATACCACAATTTTGGTCGTTAGATAATATGTAACTATATTTTCGAACTAGATAATCTCTATTCTTAGGCATTTTAATTTGTTTGTAGAACGTTAAATCTTTAGGGAGCATATTTTGGTGAAAATCTTTCGTTTGCACTGCTCGTTAAAACGGAGATTTATGACTGCCAGGGTGTTGAAACAGATTTCACTAACAATTATCATCGCAAGGTTTACTTAAAACGTGTGCTATTGCCTCTTTATAAATAGGCTTATCAATAATGAACCTAGCTGCATCATCACATTGTATGACTACAACGTTTTCATTACCATCGATGACTTTGGGCAAAATATTATTTTCATCTGCTGTAGTGGTCGAAGACTTTGGTATTTTTAATGACAGGGCTGTGAAAAGACAGTATTTGGTGTGTTGGAGATGTTTTTGTTGTTTCAATTTTTTCCCCAATTTTCTGTTGCGTCTAAATAGTTAAGACTAGACAATTCTGAGATTTTTATTTAGTAATACTCTGTTTAGACTTGCTGTCAAAATCGTACAATTTTTTTTTATTATATTGTACTTTATTTGTTTGTGTGCATTCATCATATGCTCTCTCAGAAGTTTCAAAAACCACCCGCATTTCAACCTACAGTCACCTTCTAGTATGTCAATTTTTACAGTTTTAAACCAAGATTCAACGGTAGCATTATTCTCTTCAATGCCATTGTTAACTTTTGTATTCATAATAGGTGTCCAAAGAGCTAGGAAAGGTACACATTTAATTCTGGGGCTTGGGTCAAAAGGGCCAAGCTCACTTTTAATCACTTTGTGGAAATTAAGAATAAAACACCTTTTTTATTTAAAAAATTCATACCATTTTTTTTTTTATTGTTCAAGTTTTTGTTTTTGTGATGAATGTAAGCATAGTTTACCCTACATTTTAGTAGATGACGGGGATTGTTTAGTTAAATATTAAAGGTTTTCTATTTACATTGGCCTTATAGTGGAACATTATAAACAGCTTGAGGTACTGTAACGGTCCCCAAGCGTGCAACGACTTTTGTAAAAAGGATGGTAGGAATTTTTAAATAAAATGTTAAACTGTTGAAATATGTTGGGTGTTTTTTTATTAAAATATGAAATGAGTTAATGTAATACTGAATTATTAGGAATTGAATACTAAACGATTCAATTCTATAAGTACTTAGAATATTTAGAGTGTTAATCAAATATATTCTAAGTCCAAACAAATCAAATGGTTGAAATTATTCTATGTCTAATAATTAAAACTGTTAGAAAAATATTCTAAGTCCAATTAATTGGTTCAAAGAATCGATGGACGTGAAGGTGCTCGCGGTTGCTCTGGTGGATCACGTCTGAATATGGGCCGTTTCGGGCTCCCTTATATATGGCATCCCCATACTCCTCCAGTGTTGGTACAAGAGTCCTTCGATTCATCCCACGCTTTGTCGTCCGATGTATTGGTTGACGTAGATGCTGGCACGTGCCGGATGTTGTTGCGGTCGCGTTACTGTGCCTTTATATTTTATATTATTTTAATATAAAATATTTCTCTCTATGGTCACGATTTTTATAGATCGTTGTAATAATAATATATTTACAATTCTTAGTATTTTAATTATTATTATTATATTTTTTGGTTGTTCAATTTCTATTCTTAAGGGTTTTCTATTAGTTTCTTTTGTTTCTTACAATATTAACTATGTAGGTCGTAGATAGTTTATTTTGATATTTCCAAGAATTGTGTTATATAGATTGTAGGTAGTCTATTAGTTTATTTTGATAGTTCCAAGAATTGTGTAGGCCTATTCTTACGATTAGTTTTGCTATTCCTTTCGAGGTCATTGTATCGTATTATACTTTATCAATATTAGTTACATTTATTTGTTATAATTGCGTTTTAGGCTTTACTATATATATATATATGCCTTGACGTTTACATAGTAGTAATATATGTTATATATGTTATGTACTACGGGTACATAGCAGTACAATCAATTACCATTTTCATAATTAATAAACATATATATTATGACACTATTATTGTATTTGATAGTATATTTTAAATCCTGAATTTTGCATCTATATGTATATTACAAATCACTGTACAAATATGAAAAAATATATTTTAAAGTTTAAACTAAGACAAGTATAACAAATTAATATTTAGTAAATTACTTTTGGCTTAGGTAACAAATAGTAATATTAATACTGTACTTGTAACTATGGTACAGTTTATAAAATATAATGATTATAACTTACTATAAGACTATTAGAATAATATTTATAACATTTCATAAATAACAAAAATAAATCTAAATTAAATTCATAACTTTGATGAGCACTGGCTTCTTTGTACATAAGTAAATTACTTTTGACTTAGGAACTTAGTACACGGTAATAAGTAGTAATTTTAATACTGTACTTGTAACTTACTATAGTACCTACACTCTACAGTTTATAAAATATAATGATTACAACAAACTATAACACAATTAGAATAAGATTTATAACAATTCATAAATAACAAAAAAAATTTTAATTAAATTCATAACTTTAATGATCACTGACTTCTTTTTAAATAAGTAAATTGATTACAAAAATTATAACAATTAGAATTAGATTTATTATATATCATAAAAAACAAAAACAATCTAAAGTTAAAACCCCTTACTGCATATTGTACCATATGTGGCACATACTGGTTTTTTATTATTTGTGTCTAAAACAATTGAAATATTCTAAATCTGCATGCATGGCCAGATCCGGCACGAAAAGACATATAAAATCTATGTAAGGTGCTGCCCTCTAGGATTAAAATTGTGCTGGCTATTACGAATAATATCATTGATATAATAATTATCATGTTATCAGTTGTGTTGTTAATTTCAAACAATGATAAGTCATTTTTGAACGTTCGAATTTTGTTCAAAAAAAATATGAACTAATTCAACATTTTCGCTCTATCCAATCATGGTAAGTACATATTTATGCATCAAATATTTATTTAGATACAATCAAATTTGGGACATCATGCACTTATGATTAGACTTTGTGTGCTTTATAAATTATGTTATACCTAGTATTCGAAATATTCATACAGTTTATTTTTCCATTATAGGTGAAAATTAATTCTACTTCATTCTATTCACGTATGCAAAGTATACCTGATAGCAGTTCAGACTCTGAATGGTCTGATGATGAAGATTTATATACACCTATTTCTTAAGAAGACGAATGGTTTGTTCCTGACACTGATGAAGATACTACTGTTGGTCCTAATGGAAATTGTGTAGTCATTCCTGCATCTGATGAAGAAATTAACTCTGATGACGAAGATGATATACCTCTTTCCATAAGGTATGATAGACTAATGTCCAAGAGAAGATTAAAAAAAAAAGAAACAAAACCAGTTTGGGTAGAGGAACATCTTATAACACCTGCAGAATCAACAATGTTTACTGGTGATATTAATTTGCCAGAAAATATTATGTGCTTTACCGATCCATATCAGTTTTTTAGTTTTTTATTTCCACCAACACTTATAAAATATATTACTGATCAAACTAATCTATATGCATCTCAAATTAGTCCAAACAAATTACCAATGATCTGCATAAAAGAAATAGAACAATTTATTGGTTTATGCTTAAAAATGTCAGTTGTTAAACTCCCAACTCTACATCACTATTGGGGAAATTTGGGCATTCCTTCAATATATAATGTAAAGTCTATAAACAGATTTGAAGAAACTAAACGTTTTATTCATTTCAAAGACAATAGTCAATTACGAGCAAAAAATTATTATAATTATGATAAATTATTCAAAGTCAGACCTTTATATTCTCAAGTTCAAAAATATAAAAAGCATTATTGTATTATAAAAAGCATTCCTAAAGAAGAACATTTAGCAGTGGACGAACAAATAATCCCTACCAAGAGTAGAACATCACTCAAACAATATAATCCAAAAAAGCCCTATAAATGGGGTTACAAAGTTTTTGTTTTGAGTGGTAAATCAGGTTTCTGTTATGACTTTGATATTTTTGCTGGGGCTCAAAGTAATGTGGTACCTAAATCATGTCCAAATTTATCTGCTAGTAGTAATGTAGTTTTAAAATTACTGCTGTGAGTTGGTTGAATAATAAAGTTGTGAATATTGTTTCAAAATATGTTGGAAGTCAACCGGTTATGAAAAAAAAAAAGGTTTTTTGAATCAGAAAACATTCACAAGGTTATCTCTTGACCCAATTCAGTTGGTATTTATAATTCATACATGGGAGGTGTTGATCTCATTGATTAAATTTTTTTTTTTTTTTTTTTTATTAAATAAAGAAATATATCTACTCCTTTAAGCCTAAGCTTGTGATGGAGTAGAGAGTTAACAAATGTAAATAGTAGTTTAAAATGCAACTTTAGAATAAAACAAAGAGATTTGGATAGGTACATCCTTTCGCAAAAAGAAAAAAAAATATATCTCAATAAGTATATAAAATAAAATAAAATATAAAATAAAAAATAAGAATACAAAATCGGTCACATTAGACTAACCAGATAAAGTTTACAATACAATACAATACAATATTATATATAAGAAAAAACAAAACAACATCATAAAATATATAAGAGAGAAAACGTGGCAAGATTTTCATTATTTAAAAACTCATGGTGAATATTAATACAATAAATAAATGAAACAGATTAAAATAAAATAAAATAAAATAAAATCCTAATGACTGGAATCACTAAAAATGGTGGACTCTATTTAAGGAGTAATTAATTCTGCAAATAACCATTTATAGACGACTTTTTTCTCATTAACTCGACCTTCATGAATATTTTTTTTGTATAGTGTTGGCATCTGATTAAAATAAGTAGAACCTAAATAGTCAACAAAAGATTGACCAAAGGATTTTTTTGTATATTTAACTGGCAAATTATAGGCTATATGTTCTCTTAAGTGTCTGTTATTGTTATTGAAATTCATTATTTTTTTAAACATAAATAAAATTGCAAACTTCTTGTATAGGTATCTTATTGGTAGAACACCTAGTTCTATGTAATTCACTTTTGTTGAACCAACTAAAGATTTTCTATTTAGTATTATTCTTAGTATATTATTTTGATTTGTTTGAAGCATTTTTAAAACATTTTCTTTTACACCTCCCCACACCAAAAGGCCATATTGACAGATCGACTGATAGAACGCAAAATAAATGGTACGTAAAGTTTCAACAGGTAAGATATCTTTTAGTAAAATAAATTTGTGTAATGAGTGTCGTAGTTTCCCTACTAAATTATGGATATGAAAGTTCCACCTCAAATTATTGTCAAAGATAATACCCAGATAGCGAATTTTCGAAACTTGACTAATTTGCTTACAGTCTTGCATATTGCATACCAATTGATTTTGACAATTGTGAATTATTAGAGGAAACTCGCCATAGGTAGTCTTATTTATTGATAACTTCATGTACGTAGTTTTATCTGAATTCATAGTTAAGCCCAGTTCACTTGTGCATTTGTGTGTTAAATTTAGACCTTTCGTTGCTTTGAAGTATACCCCTTCCCAGCATTTATCCGAAAATAATAGACAGGTATCATCTGCGTACGTTACTATTTTGCCATCAATGTTTAAATCACAAACTGTATTTATGTATAATATGAACAAGATGGGACCCAAAACACTACCCTGTGGAACACCATATTCTATATAACCTGTTTTGCTTATTGCATCATTTAATTTCACCATTTGCTGTCTGTTAGAGAGGTAACTCTTAAACCAGAGGAGACTTTTATTATTTATTCCAAAGTTTGGTAGAATTTTTAATAGGATATCATGTTGGATAGTATCGAAGGCTTTTGCTAAGTCAATGAAAACAGCAATTGTTTTTAAACCTTTGTCCAGAGAGTCATATAAAAATTGAGTTGCATTATATAAGGCATTTTCAGTGCTTAGGCCTGGTCGAAATCCGTATTGGTTTTTAGATAATAAGTTATTTTTCTCAAGGTAAGAGATCAGCCTTGCTTTAATTATTTTCTCAAATATTTTGGAGAAGTTGGTCAACATTGATATAGGTCTATAATTACTTATTATTTTACGGTCACCACCTTTGAATAGAGGCTTAATAACTGCAATTTTAAACTTATCCGGGAAAATACTACTTTCTATACTCAAATTAAAAATATAGACTAGTGGAAAAATAATTAATTCAGAAATACTTTTAAGAATTTTAACTGTTACCTTATCATAACCAGCAGCAGTGTCATCTTTAAAGTTTTGAATAATTATTCTTAATTCTGATACATCAATTTTCTCTAGAAGAATCTTTTTAAAGGAACATAGTATATTATTATCATTGGATTTATTAAAAACCAGATTTTGATTTTTTTTTAATTTTTTTGCCAAATTTTTCCCAACGTTAGAAAAATAATTATTAAATATATTAGACACTTCTTTAGGATTATCATCTATATTCAATAATATGTCATTCACTACTACAGTTTTGATTCTATCGTTGTTATTTGGATTCCTACCCGTAATCTCATTGATCAGTTTCCATGTTAATTTCGGATTATACGACACTTTTCTAAATTTTTCCTTATAAAAATTAGTTTTAGCAAGCCTCAAAAGTTTTGTAAATGTATTTTTATATTTTTTATAGTATGACGCAAGTTTGACATTGTTTGGGTTTTTTTTGCACTTCATGGAGATATATTGTTTGTGACGTACTGAGCATAATAGACCTTTGGACATCCATTCTTTCAATCTTTTATTTTTAGAGTTAATATTTTTAGCTGTTAAGGATTCATTTATGGCATTCATAATTATATTTTGAAAATCTGTAGTACATACATTTACCGAGTTAGATACGTATATCTTAGTCCATTTTTCATTATACAAGATTTGTTTAAGTTTATCATAGTTTATAACATTGATAGTATTAATACTGCACATTAATGGATTTTTATTTTTCACAGGTATAGGAATTGAAACTACAATTGAACAATGGTCAGTTATATCTGTTAGTAGAACACCTGCATTAATATTCCCGTGTGAAATATTGTTGTCTTTGATGAACACGTGATCTAAACACGAATGTTGTTGACCTAAAGGTAATCTTGTAAATACATTTATATAAGAACAGAAACCGGTTTCTGACAAAAGGTCTAGGTAATCATAATTATTAACTGTTTGTGCACCAATTATGTTAGTATTCATGTCCCCAATTAAGGTAATTACACCAGAATTTAAATTTAAATTATTAAAAACATATTTTAATGAGTTAATAAAATTTATACAATCAGACGAGGGTGATCGGTATATACATACAACAGTTATAGGCAAATTATTGATTATCAGCGACAGTTTAACAATATTATATTCTAAAAAATCATAGTCATAAAAATCCGCCTTTAAATGATTTTTCACAAAGATTATTATACCATCATTTTGGTTTCTTTTGGTACTAGAAAAAAATATACTGTAACCAGGTATCATATAGTGACAAAACAATGAGTCATGCCACGTCTCAGTTAAAACTATAACATCAATTTTATTATTATTTACATCATTTTCTAAAAATAAAAGCAGCTCGTCAAAATGTGCATTCACACTTCTTATGTTAAAGCATATAATATTTAAAAGAGATTCCCCTTTGTTATTAAAATATGAATTATATTCAGAAAAAGACTCAAAAAATTTAGTTCTATATTTATAACTATCAATAATGTTATTAAACTCATCCATGATAATTAAATTAAAACATATGTATACAAGATCGAAATATATTTACTAGAAAAATTACTTTAAGTTGCTTAAGGAGCTTTCGTTTTCGATTAGAATTGCTTTTTGGTCTTCATTTTTTTTAATAAAAATTTTTGAGTCTTTAAACCAAACGAATTTAAATCCGGCTTCGCGAGCAAAAGCCTTAGTTTTAAAGAACAAATTTCTATTAGAAATAGTAAGATAATGATTTACATAAATTGGTTCCATACCCCATTTTTCATGAAACATATTTCCTTTTGGTTTGGTCTTTCTTGAGTTAGTTATGGTATTGCTGCTGCATAGACGAGTGCTCAATTCAGCTACAAGTTTCCTGGGTTTATTCATGATTTTTGAAGGAACACGAAATGCCCTATTGACCGTTGACTCCACACCCAATTTTGATATGATTGTTTTAACTGTCTCTACAATGTTTTCATCCTTGGTTTCAGGTACACCAACAATTTCAATAAAATTGTCAACAGCCTTTTGTTCCAACGTATTTACTCGGTTTACCAATAATATAATTTCATTGTTAAACTTAATATTTTGTTCTTTTAGTGCTCGGTTTTCAGCTCTCATTTCTTTCACTGAAGATATTAATTCTTGTAATTGTGTACCAAAGCTGTCAAATTTGTCACTCATAAATTTTACAGAATCATTTAGATTATTGAAATTTTCGTTAGAAATATTGTGGACGGATTTTTTATTCTGTGTTTCATTGACTGGCTGCGCATTCTCATTAAACTTGCATTTATTACAAGCCCACTTTGACTTTGTTGTTTTGGATATTTTACGAAAGGTCGCTTCTCTCAGAGCGGCACACATAAAATGGAAGTATTCATTGCATATAGAACAAGTTAAAAGATCATCATCAAAGATGTCATCGTTGCATGAGTTACACAACATATTAGATATTTCAGATATAGTAGAAGAAATCCCGAACAAAATATAATTTACGTGCACTAAAATCGAATGTCGTCCGTCGATGCCAAAGGTTAGTTGATAAGTAAAAGGCGATAAGCGAGCGAAAGTACAACCAACAACCTTACTCGACAACTACAAAACAGTAACTGAAATGTTAGGATATTATAGAATTCTTTAAGATCTAAGAAATATTATATGAAGATATTTTAATGCTTGGTTATTATACAGGCGGGTTAATAATGAATCATACCTACCCTTAGTGGACTTTAACATTTTAATTTCTGAAGTTCTTTGTGAGGTGAAAAGAACTACTCCAAAGAGAATAGGCCGTCCAACTGTTGAAGAAAACAAAACACAAGGTTGCTCATAGAAAAAAAAAAGAGGGCCATGTTCAGAACTTCCTGCTGAAGATATGCGGTTGAATGGTATGGGTCATTATCCCATTCATGAAAATAGAAATCGCTGCAAATATCCTACTTGTTCAAAACAACTATGATCTTGTGTTCAAAATGCCAAATTAATTTATGTATAAATGACAAAAGAAACTGTTTTTTGTTATTCCATACTCAATGATTTATTTTATGTTATTACTACTTATTATTTAATTTTAACCAAATGATTTATTATTTCAAAGTCGTCAAAAAATTAAAAAAATAGGCAAAACAATTTTATTTGCATTTTTTTTTTAGTTAGAAAGGAATTGGGATTGAGTAAAACTACTAATACAATCACCTGATTTGTTTTCTAAGTCTTTCATATAATTCACTATGGTAATAAATAAACTCATTTTCTAAAATAAGTTTTAATACGTGTTTAAGAGGTATATCAGACATTTCAATTGATTTTGGTTCAAAGATTACACGACCGAGTTCAAGTTTCTTGGGAATTACTTTATTACTATACCACTTAGCTGCTAATAAAAGTGTATTTGTTTTTAAAATATGTTTAAACTTTTCTATATCTATAAAAGGTACAGAAGTTGTAATGTTATGTTAGAGCTATTAGGTATGTCTTCATATTGGGTTTCAGTATGAACAACAGTAGGTACATTTAGATTTGTGTCTAAGCTAGACCAATTATATCAAAAGTATGACTTAGACTATTATTTTCATGTTGGCTCTGTGAATTTTATTTGAGCGTAAATGACTAAAACTACAAAAACAAAATTGTTCATTACACTTAAAATCAGATATTAACTGTATACTGTGAAAAATGTTTAAATGGACAAAAAGATGGTTATTACATTTGAAAAATTGTTTACATAAAAAACAAGAATCCATTATAGTGAATTATAGTAGGAGTTTATTTATCAGGCCTTTAGAAAAATACAAAAAATACAGTTAGGTCCTTAATTTCGTATCTTTTGATAAGTAAATAACAAATTAATAATAAAAATGAATAGCTGAAATATTAAGAAAATATTTTTACAAGTGAATTTCTTTAAATTAATTTATTAAACATTTGTTACAAAATTTATTATTTAAAGATGATTTAAGTCATTAATTAGAGTTTTAACAAAAGGGATATTTTTGTAATGAATTTCATAAAAATACTGTTGTATAAAAGTCCAGACATGCTGTACTTTGATAGGATATTGTAAATTTAAAGAATAATATTATTTAAAGCAAAAGTCTAAAGCCTTTAGAGGAGTTTCTAATTTATAAAAAGTATTATTTATGACCGTTTATGATTCAATAGGTGTATGATTGGAATGGTCTTCTTGGTATGCATCTACACCAGTGGTTCTTAACCTTTTTCAAATGACGTGTTCCACTTAACATTTTATTAGATTTTCACGGAACACAACCGTAAAATAAAATAGACAATAGTTATTTAGAAATATTAATAAATAGAATATTTTCGTTTTTACCTTGCATGCCAGCATTTACGCTACTTAAATAATTAAATGTGCATTTACATCATCCTCTAAAGGAACACTACTATTACCAATATCATTATGGTAGTATTTGGATTTAGATTTCAAACCTTTAATATCTGTGATAAATGGGTCTAAATGGTGTTCTAAATGGGTCTAAATGGTAGTTTTTAACCATGAGACCACAACCGGGTCATTTTTCACTCAATAAGTCAAAGGAAATGTCAGATAATTTAAGTTCAAGCTAACACCAATATTGTAAAATACCGTATGACATAATAAATATAAACCTGCAGAATCAGAATTTTTCACAACTTTTCGTTTTTGGACTTTTCGATGTTTTAATGTGTCTTCAGATGAGGAAAGATCGGATTTAGTTTTTGCCATAGAGCATTTATTTTGAGCCACTTAAAAATCATCTAGAATCATATTAAATTAATATAAATTATATAACAAACATTTTATAATATAGTAGTCACTTCGGTTATATTTTGAACTCACCGATATTAGAAGCCAAAGTCCGTGCTTCAAAGAAATTAAATGTGTTTTTTCGGCTTTATTCTGTTAATAACTGCATCATTCACTTATTTTTTTTGTATTTGGCCATGCGCAACAACCTTTTTTAATACACCAATTTTCGAGTACAACCTCAACCGTATCATCCAATTTAAAGTGTACCACTGACCACATCGTGTTTTTTTTATAAATATAGTAGGAAACAAATTCACGTTACACGCATATAAAAGAATACTATCGACGACAGCGTTTCACAAGAGTACAAGATGCCAGTCGGCTGCTGTCGAATAATAAAGTAATAACGATCAATATTGACAGGCGACACGGGATTACAGAAATAAACGGTGATATAAGAAACTGCATAGTGCAATGACTGCAATGAAGTGAATAATATAAATATCGTTGCCACGACGCCGCAACCGGCTGGCCTGGCCGCAGCCCGTTATCGCTGGGTGCCAGTTAATATCGCGAAAGTAAAAACCGCGAAAATAAAAATCGCGAAATGTTTTAACAGCGAAAACATTAATAGCGAAAAGTATAAATTATTTTCGTTAGTGGGTATATCTTTATAATGTAATAAGTAATAATAAAGTAATAAATATTAAAATACCATAAAAATCAAAATACTGTATAAAATAAAATGATCACAATAATAGGAAAAAAAAATTGAAAAATTAAATTAAAAACATTAAAAACAAAATATTATACACAATTAAATTTAAATTTGATATGATAAATTATAGGCAACACCTCTTAGGTATTCAAGTCTGTCCCTATTTTCGTAGTCATTGACTAATTCTTTAAGTGTATCCCTTTTTCGTTTTCTGGATGGTTCGATCGTACCCGCTATGTATTGATTTATTTTCGTGTCGTTTAAACTCTGTTCCTTTTAAATTGCTTCAATAAATTTCCATATTGTTGGATGACATGAACTCAATAAATTATTAAATCCTCTATGCCACCCTTCAACATGATTATTTGTTCTAGGTAAACCAGACATAGTAGCCGTAAAACAGTTCCATAGTGAAATAGGAAATCTGGGGTTCCTTCTTCTACGTCTATTTGGAAGACCGATCCATGTATCCTCAAAGTAGGAAATAAGTGGTTCTAACACGTCTTCATTATTAATGTAATACGTACTTTCACATAATGTCTCAAATGTATTAATTACGTAATTTTCTGGAACAAAAGGCGAAAGCCAAGGCAGACAAGTAACGGACTTGCAATGAAAATTCTGAGTCTGCTTTATACTTTTCTACCATTCCAATTATGCTTTATAACATGTATCGTATATACTTGTGTAAATAATGGAGGACATGACTTAAAAGTTCCATCTGCAAACCAATGATCAGATTTAGACAATAAATCTAAATTATCTTTCGTAGCAAATACTAAAATACGATTTTCAACTGGTTCAATGTCATTTATTAAAAATTGACGACCATCAATAGTTTGGGTATATTTATCGGGTATTTTAATATCTGTTATTGTTAATGGGTTAGACGGAGCAGAACTGTTAATTTGTCGTATTCGGCACAAAGTGCGCTTAATATAACTTACTGGAGGGAGAGCTCCGTGAACTGCTTGCGAACACAATGTTGACGCTTCTGAAACGATCTGATGTGGATTATCTTGAGATGACAGAGCTCGAATTTTCATTTTGTCTATATACAAACACGTAGTTCAATTTCTAAATTTGATATGGTATGGTTATGTTCATTAGGTCCTTTAACGATTTCTTAGTTTTTTTTTTCTTTGTGATTTACATAGTGTTTCATTACATCTCCAATAGGTGGTAGATTTATATTTTTTGTCAAACCTATACAAATAACCATTATATTTTAATACATTTTTGTTTTTTTGACTTTGAATAAACTCCATTACGAATGAATTAAGTACGTATGAATATGGCAACGGACGACTCGGTAATGCGTAAGCAATTCCGGCGACGTCGTCGATTCAAACAGGAAAAAAAGAAAAAAGACTGATTAATATTGTTATTTATTATGAAAAAGCTTGACAGCGGTTAGGTTTAACCACGGCTTATCTTTATTACATAATCCAAATTATCTATATTTTGTATTGTAGCGGCCCACAGGCGTACAACGACCTTTGGATGTGATGTTAGGATTTTATGAAATAAATTCGTAAACTTGTGAAAATATACTAAGTGTTTTTATTGAAATATGCAATTGAATTAATATAAATTAATCAGAGTAATAATACATAATTTCTTACTTTTTGCTATTAATGTTTTCGCTGTTAAAACATTTCGCGATTTTCATTTTCGCCGTTTTATTTTCGCGATTTTTACTTTCGCGGGTTTTTTTTCGCGATTTTCACATGTTATCGCTCGACACAAACTATAAATTGATAAACGTATGGAATTCCCAATAGTTGTGATTAAAAGCTATCATTAATTTTAGATTTAGAACTGTATAAGAATATTCTGCGTCTTCGAAATAACAACTACATGAAAATACGCCGGGTATACCAATATAATAATACAATTTTATTATTATTATCTATACAATATGACGGGACTGTCGACTGTCGCCAGCACTTCAACAGTCAATTCAGTCGACACTATTTTTAATGTTATAATAATTATCATTTACTTATATCATTATAAATATGTATAGAGAACCAAAGAATAAACGCATAATAATAATGTATTATAATAATTTACATTTAAGCATAGTTCAATATCTCGATGCACCTACCCATAAAATATAATATAATATATAGGTACCTACTATTATAATACATGACACATTCGTACGAAAATGCAGACCTTGGTAATTTTCTAGAAATTATATACGTACTTTTATATAAAATGTATTTATACTTATATAGTTATATACGTATTTAGTATTTATTTTATACGTAAGTGTTAAAGCTGTGAAAGGAATATGCAGTGGAGACGTGAAGTACGGTGTAGGTATTCATAGAATAAATCGAATATATTATAGGTAGTTTATTCGAAGTATAGTCAAATCAAATATTCTACAGTTTAAATTATTATAAAAATACTAGCTGATCCCGTGCACTTCGTGACACGAAGTCTCAGCTATAATAGCTGTCCTCTCCTAGCTATCCCTTCCAGCGTTGCCTGAATCATATGCCCATATATTATGTTAAGATTAACCTCAAGTGATTTACATACATCTATACATCTAAGCCACCTAGGTAGGCCATCCACTGCATCGGATCGTGAATAACTCCAAATTTAATAGACACTGCTTTTTACGCTGCTCTTGACAATTACAGTGGAGATTATAATTGATATTAATTAATAATTAAAATAAGGAGAAAGTATAAATAAATGTAAAATTATGTTTCAGTTGTAATAAATTTAATGAAAGTTATATTTTTTATTTTTTTTGTTAAAATTTAAAAAGAAAATTAAGTTATGTTTTGTTTTGTTGTTAAAAATATTTAAAAAGTTAAAGTTTTGTTTTTTTTCCTTAAATACTTTTAAAAAGGTTAAGTTTTGTTTCATTTGCATACAATATTATTATGCCTGTATAAATTCATAATAAATTGTATATTTCACTCTACTTAGAATATTGTTACCTTTATTTCATCTTTGAGGAGGTCGTTGATTGCAGCACGTACTTCTGGAACAATAATTGAAATGATTTGACTGGACACTTTAAACAAAAAATGTAAACTCTTATAACTATCTTCAGTAGCCAAAAATCGTAAAGTGATAGCAAGTCTGGTTTTGGCAGGTATAGGTTCTCTTAATTGAGTGTGTTTTTTAGATATCACAGGTGAAATCTTGTCTAGTATATATGAGAAATCTGATGATGACATTCGTAGGAAATTTTCAAATTCGCCTGAAGGTTCAAAAAGCAATTCTGCTAACATTTGATCGGTACTTAGGTTGAAAATTTAAAAAAAAAAAAACATAGAAGTAGGATAAAATAGACAGTTCTAATACCTAGTCCTAGTCACTAGTCCGCCACCTAGTCTTCCACCACCACCACCACCGCCACCGCCACCACCTAGTCCGTCGCCACCACCACCACCACCGCCCGACTCATCACGTGCGTGACGTATATTTACCCCTCCACCGCCCACCCATAGATCATGTCGCCGCCAGTCTCCTCTGGTATATACTATATGCATATATATATATATTCACCAAACACATATATCCAGCAACATTGTCATCAAAAAATCAGCAATCACAGCATAAATTCCTCCGTTTTCATCGCTATCCCCACTACTAGTCTATATACCCCCACCATATACCGATATAACAATTTTTAATTTGTCGTTAGATTATTTCAGTCATAGTTTTGTATTCACAGTGTCAAGTCACAGTTTTGTATTCACAGTGTCAAGTCTTAGTTTTGTTCTAACAGTGTTAATATGGCTGGATCAATCAGTGAAATGAATCGGTTATACAAATATATTCCACCTACATCGCCGACCGAACTCATCGATTGCACAAATTTTACAATCGACTTTGAAAATCGTAAGTTTTTAAACGTTGGAATTCAAGAGACGAATTCAATATCGTCGTGCAAATAATTACACCATCGCGCTATGTAAATTTATCCACGGTCTTCTTGAAGCGTATTTATTCAGTGATGGGTCATATCTTATCACACATTCTTAGTACTGATGTACGATACAAAAAATTTATTTTTTTGGATGATGAATACATTTTGCTCACAAGCATGGTACATAAGAGAGAGCATGTGTTGATCATAGAGTCTAAAAAAACCGACGGATGTAGAGTTTTATTGAATCGAAGAGATCTTATGACAATTCAAGATTTAGAGTGGGCCATTTTTGAAACCATAACAAGAAAAACCACTACCGTACAACCTATTATTTTAAATCAACTCGAACAAATGTCTGAATATTTAAATACTGATTTTAACATTGATGAATCCGCTACACTCGAAGAAGTAATTTCAATAATCAAAGGAATTCATATCGAAATAATCGCAATGCATATACCGAAAAACAAACAGAGTTTTATTAACCAGATAAAATTACTCGCAACTGAAAAGCTGGCAATGAAATGGATGAAGAAACTGAAGAACTCGAAAAAAGTATGAAAATTAATTTTAGTACTATATAATATAATATAATATAATAAATAATGAATAATATTTATTTTAGCATTGTACTGAAGCTTTTGATATGCTACAGCCCTCACCACCAAGATACGCGAGTATGTCTCCATTGATGACTTATGACGAAGACGATTTATCACAATCACGGGTAATTTAAAATTTAAATAATAAAAAAATATATCAAATATTAACGGTGATTTCGTTTTTTAGGGAGCTGAAGAAAAAAGATGGTTCCGAGAAGCAGTATGGGGTATTCCTGCAAAGTCAGTATGGACACCAAGTGGGAAAATCAACAGACAGCCATCACCCCCTACATCTCTGTGCGACTGCGCAGACTCCAAGTCACAAAAATAATGTACTCAGTGGAATACAAAATTATTTTTTATAATTAATATTGTTATGTACGTCTACACAACTAAATAATTGAAATACTATACTTTATTTGAACACTATGTTGGATTGTCTGCCGCCTTGGGGCCGAGCGCGGGCGTGCGGGTCCGTTGTGGCTCAAAACTGTCCACTCAGCGGAATCCATATATACAGCCGATCGTGCTCGTTCCCACGGCGGATACATGGTTACATATATATATCAAAGAAATGCTTATGTTACTAAATGAAATGGGTTTATAACAAATCTTGTTGATATTAAATATTCTATATAGCAAATTATGTGTTATTCCTTACGTTACCCCCACCATTGACCTTACTGCAGAGTGGGGATTCATCCCCGCTTGTCTCACATCAAGAAATGGGACGCTAGGACAAGTCAGTCGTAAGCCTTCCGTCGTTCGTGACTAGTCTTCGTGTGCGTGATAAATATGTCTGATACTCTGCTCGACTGCTCAACTTTTTTTATTGACAGCAATGTCAAGTTGCATATTGGTTTAGATCCAAATTGTTTACTAAATTGTGTCGTATACATTTCTACAAATTCTCAGTGTGTTAAAATGACCGTTGAGTTTTACGAAAGATTACGTGAGGCGCTCATAAATTTAAGTAGCTGCTTACCACCTACTCATGTATTGATACTTTTGGAGGAACTTAAAGTGGTGTCATGGGTGCAATGCCACGGATTCAACGTTCTTTCAATAAAGTGTTTGCAGCAAGACCAAGAGGTGCAGTTAACTGAAGAGAATGTTTCACGGTTTATTCAAATAAGTGCTGCAGTCCAAGAAGCTGTTCAAACAAAAAAGGTAGTAACACGTGGACAGGCATTGCTTCATGCCTGTAAAATTTCGATGTTTCTTGGAAACGAAATGCCAATACCAAAAAATACTAAATTAGAAGACGTTGAAGATTATTTGGACTGTATCGTCGCCGGGGAATTGAAAGAATGCATACCATTCTCACATGCTTCCATAACAGAAGAGTTGAAGCTTAAAGCACGCAGACAATTGGCGAGTGGATGGTTAGCATTATCAGTCGTTATAGAGGTAATGAGAATATATATATTTTACATATTATTATAAGTCTAAAGAAATTTTTTTTTTTAGCCTGAAGTCAACAGACCGCGGACGAGGGCATTCATAGCACGTTTAAAAGTAAGCCGTCGATTGAGTTTTCGCGATGATTAATATTGTATTATTTATATTATTATTATTTATATTATTTATATTATTATATATTTTTCATTCAATAATAAAAAAAGACGTGATATTAAAATAAAAAAATGTTTTTATTTATACAAACTATTTACAATTTCCTTACATCACCATTAAATGGGTTATAAGTTATAATTTGATCGTGTAAGATGAGACAATAAGCTGCAGTTTTTGCTGGAATTGCTTTGTCCGTTTCGAATTCGATGCGTAAGTCTACAGTAGATGATTTTACGTTGTCGTTCTGTCGTGATAAATCCACGACTATAATTGGTACATATTGTTGAAAAATATTTTTTGGAAGTAGAGGGTCACTATAATCTCTCTCGTAGTATGATTTTTGGAATTCTGTATACGCCTTGTACAATATCGCTGTAACGTTGTTGGTGAAATCTGCACGGAAATCTTCATATGGATATACTTCAGAGTTTAGGTGTACTTTCAGGTTTTTCAGAAAGCAGTGATCGAATCGTCCTGATGGATTAAACAAATTATTCTTTCGATCGGTTTGAAATCCAATCAATGCGAATCTAGGTTTCTCAAGCAAACTGCTTGATTTAACCGTCCACGAATGAGAAGTGTTCTGAGGGAGAACTGGATATTCACACAAGTCCCAATTTCTGAATGCACATGCAAGCGGCTTGCGAGAGTCTAATACTTTTAACAGTTTTATTTTTTCTTTGTCGCTTACCCTGATGGGCATCTTCCAAATAATTTTACTCAATTCGATCGCTACTTTTTAAGTTTTTCATTAGGGTTGGTTTTCAAAACGTACAACGCATCAAAGTCTGTGGATGATCTGTTTAAAATGATTTGTTGGTTGCAGTTGAGCAGTATTTTTTTTATAATCTTCACAAAATCCAAACAAGTGTTTGAGCGGGATACAACCAGCAAATTTGTTATTTAACATGAAATGTTTATTTTCACTGGCATCCATATCTACGTCTCAAGCAGAATTCTGTAGATTGTTCAATTCATTCGGAGTGTGTGAGCAAAAACCTTTGAGACTGGATGATATTCCAGGAGATTTTAATTTTTGTATTTCTACACCGTTAATTTCATATCGGATTTCAGAGAACAAAAACGCTAAACCATTATTTGTAAAATTGAATTCGCCCATCTCTGCCGTAATATCTGACGGTATATTCAATTTACCTTCGACGTAAAGATAGCTCTCGCAAGGCAGAGTGTAAGCGTCCATATTTTGAATAGATATTCTAATTTCATCGTTATTGGATAAAGCTGTAGTTGAATACGGAAGGAAAGAGTGGTATTGCATCTGAGTTATTTTACATTCATCTTCATATCCACCGACTACGTCCAAATACATATCATCCATGATTATAGAACCTTTAAAGAACGTAAAAATAATAGATTGTTTTTGGTTAGTTTCTTTATGATCGGTGTACGTCTTGACGTATTAATCTTGCTAGTAGAACTATTGATTTTCTTGATCGCATTTCTTTTTATATAGCTGTTGAACTTAATAGCCATCTTTATGTTTAATTTGTAAACGAACCGTGATTGGCTCCCCTCTTAAATTGATTAAATTATTATCTTGATCTCTTAGCACTATATTTACTTTACTTATAGACGACGAATTAAGCCGGTAGAAAACTAAATGTTTCGGAACTTCGATGATTTTATGTCCAGGTGGTGAAGAGGGGAAAAACTCGTGTATCGTCTGGCTCGGTATACCATTACTGAATGAACCAGAAATTAGATTGCAATCTATTTTTATACAGTTGACTTTCATTATGTTAACTATCCGTTCTGATTCGAACAATGTTTCGGTAGAGTAAACTTTATTTTCAAAACCTAATATTTTCGATATATTATGTTCAATCGTGAAATCAACATCATGACTACACGTCATTGAACATTTCAATGTGCTACCGTCAGCTTTGAGTTGAAACAATGTAACATGATTCGGTAACAGTTTTTGAATCGTCGACTCTAAATTAATTATTTCGTACGATCCCGTTGGTATAGTCACACTTACACATTTTCCAAACGAGTCGCGAAATCCTATTGTATTACAATCCGGTTCTACGTTCGGTATAGAATTATGTGTTTGCAGGCTTAAAAGACATAGCTGCGATGTATTTTTTACTTCTAACGGTGGAAAAATATCACATGACATTTCGCTTGAATTGCCATTTAATGTTATCGTGTAGATGATAAAAATTTCAAACACAAATGCCCACAATTATATGTGTTATAACGTTGATGTCTAGTGTAATTATACTGTATGTTACATCCACTGAGGTACGATTGTAGTTCTAGTGGTGGTGGTAGATTACCAAAACTGTCGTAGTATGCAACTTGCTTTCCGATTTTTTTATACGCTACCCAATGAGTTCCAGTACTTTTTTCAACGTCCAAATTGATTACTGCCGATTCTTTATGATTTGGACGTAGAGGTAACCTATCTCTGGAAAACACTCCGATGAAATGAGGTATTTTCATTATGCGTGCGTGTTTTATAATTTCATAATCGTACAACGCTCTTTTGGGTAAC
Organism: Neotoxoptera formosana; assembly: GCA_022818045.1. NCBI lineage: Eukaryota > Metazoa > Arthropoda > Insecta > Hemiptera > Aphididae > Neotoxoptera > Neotoxoptera formosana. The sequence goes on from CM040630.1 coordinate 83,410,796, forward strand.
GTAGGAATTAGTTTTTTTCCTTTGTACAGTTTTCTTCACAGATTTATGGGCTCCATTTCTTTTATACGAACCACCTCCGTGAGAAGCGAGATATAGCCCTTTACCTTTCTCGATTTTATACGATCCACCTTTATTAGGAGTGAGATATAATCCTCTACCCAAATGCGAAGGTTCATTTCTATTAAATTCGCTAACGGTTTTTACAACGTTAGCAATACCTCCCGTCAGAGCTCCGAGTGCAGATAAATCGGCAAAAATTGGTATCAGTGGTAACATCCCGCCAGTTTTCGGTATAGGAATGACACGAGGTACCCGAGTTTTCTTACCGTTTTTGCGGAATATTTTTTTAGCTACCGCAAAACATTTTTTTGTTAATTTCAACATGTTTTTCTCTTTAATATTTTTTTTTAATACGTTTTTAGCTGCCTTAACTGCAGCGCTGAATCCACATCCTGCGCCCATTTTACGTTTTGCCTTCATACCCGTAGTGACTAACCACGCTGCTGCCTTTTCCTTTAAATTAGAATCTTTTGACTTGAATCTGTTCCAAGCCTGGTTTTCTAGTATATAGTCTGCTTTCTGGCGGTCTGTCAAAGAGTTGCTGTGATCATAAGCTATATCGTGGTCTTTGCACGCCGAGTCTAGGGGATTGACACCTTTATCACCACGAATTAATCGTTTATTCAATTTTGTACCCGGCCCGCAGTACTGATAACCTAAAAAATCATGAGTAGAATATATATTAAATGTATATATATATATATATATATATTGTTCATAATCATACCTGGCAAATGAAGTTCAAATGGTAATTTATTTATAAGAGTGTTAATTATACCTCTGCCTTTATTCTTGTTGTTTCTTCGAACGGGTGACATCGTGTAATGGTTAGATTGCAGAGATCACACAAGTATTTATAATGAAGTTTGTGGATCAAAAAATAAAACTCGCCGTGGAAAATGTCGATCCACCCACGAGTCGCGAATCAAGACATGGAGCGCTTTTACCAAATACCTGTCGTGCGCTAGTTGTCGGACCTTCCGGATGCGGTAAAACGAATTTGATTTATGCTTTATTGACTAATATCAACGGCATACGATTTCATAACGTTTATATTTACTCAAAAACACTCGATTAACCTAAATATAAAATGCTTTGTGAAATTTTAAAAGATGTAGACGGAGTGCAGTTATTCACCTTTCAAGAAAACGACGAGGTTATCCCACCTGAAAAAGCATTACCAGATTCTGTATTTGTGTTTGACGATATTTTATGTGAAAATCAAAATATCGTACGTTCTTACTACACACGTTGTAGGCATAACAATATCGATGTGTTCTATCTCGCGCAATCATTCGCACGCATACCCAAACAACTTATTCGAGATAATAGTAACATGATAATATTATTCAAGCAAGACGAGACTAATTTAAAACACGTTTACATGGAACACTGTTCGGGTGATATGAATTATTCAGAGTTTAAAGAATTTTGTACAGTGTGTTGGAGTAAGGGAAGATTCAATTTTGTTGTGATAAGTAAGGACTGCGAACGTGACAACGGTCGATATCGACACGGTTTTGACACATTTGTCGTTATATAAAACAGTATAGTTCACTCTTAACCATAGACGATGATAGTACTGTGTTGAACGAATTAGTTATTGCCAAGAAAAACATTAAACGTAAGTTCGAAGCATTAAAAAAAGGTGAAGCCGATATTTAATCTTATGTATCACAAACATTTAAACCAATAATCGAACCTCTGAACAAATTACATAACAAATCACCACCACCACAAACTCCCGAAGTCTGTACCCACACAGCAATTCTAAAATATTTATATTGTAGACATATGTTTTCCTTGTGTTTTTGAAAATATTTTGTTTAAAAACATTTTGACAATATGTTTATATTATGATCAAAAAATATATATACAAATTAATATCTAAAACATATTGTAACAGTGTGTTTTCCATGTGTTGAAGAAAATATTGTAGGAAACATCATTAAAATATACGTTGACAATGTTTTATTTAAATGGTTGTTAACATATGTTCCGGTAGACATCGTTACAATATGTTTATTTAATGGTCAGAAAATATTTTAAGAAACATTAAGTAAAAAATATTGTAACAACATATTTTTGTGTATTGTTGATAAAACATGTGCTGGTAGATATTATAACAATATTTTTATTTAATGAACAGAAAAATATTTTAAGCTACATCAAGTAAAATTATTGAGACAATCATGAACAATTATTGAGAACATAATATTATTAATATAGGTACAGGTTAGGTTAATATACCAGGTAGGTACCCGGTAAGGTTAGGTTATCCCGTAATATACCTACAGATGGATAGTATTTGAAATTGACACTTCCACATTTGACAATATTATTAATTGTATCAAATAATCAAGAATAATTATATATTTATAATTTATTAGGTGTGGTTTTATTATAGGTCATATATTATTCTACGTTTGATTATAGCTATGAATGATTATGTTATGAAAATTGGATTTTAATTATGGTTAATATATACTCTAATGTTATAACTTATAATAAGGTTATGGTCATGTTTACAATGTTTACATACGACTATAGTGTATGTATTACTATAATATTATAACCACGCGGACGCAGCCTACTATAAAAGTTCTAGTTGTGGCTATATACTAAAGTAGGTAGTAAATTGGCCCATACACTATAGTGAAAAATATTTTCCAACGCGTTTCAAGTTCAAATTTTTACTAATGATTATCTTATTTTGTTGTAATTCAAAAACGAATAACCGTAATACTTAAATTTCAGCAAATGTTCATTTCATCATTTCATCATTTCTAGTTTTATTTAGTTTTAAATTATTTTGTAGTTAAAAGTATAGAAAATGTTCAATTTTTATAGCTAAGGATTGCACATTTAAAACAAGATTTCACAAAATAATGTATATAATATACAGGGTGTCCCAGGTCTATTTGACTAATGCAATAACTTTTACAGCAGTAACGGTGATTAGCAATAAATAATTAAAAATAAAATATAAGATATACAAATTAGAGCTCTACAAATCTTTACAAAAAAAAAAAACTTAAAAATATTGAATAGAAAAAAAAGTTATTGCATTAGTCAAATAGACCTGGGGCACCCTGTATATAGAGAGAGTTATTATTTCTTATAGATATTGTAAGTTCGAATTAGGACACAATTTGATATTTAGAGTACATCAGAGCTGTACGCTGTCTGCCTGTACCAACTTGCCTAGCTTTTTTTATTTATTATTTTATATTATACAGGATGCTGATATTAATATAATGTATTTTATGTGATGTGTACAAGTGTGTAATTGTACAAGATTTGTAAAGGGCAGTATTTTAAATCTTCTCCGATAGGTGGCTTATTCAATAACATAATTGCACTGCACACTACCTATATAGGTATTGTAAACATGTGTAGTTAAGCAGTGTTGGTTTTAATATGCAAACCAATCTAATGCAAGCAATACGTATTAAGCAATTAAAAATAAACCAACGAATCTTAGATTAATTAATACGTATGTATAACTGTATAAGTATTCATAATATCGAAAATAGGTAGGTACTGAGAGATTTGGTTGATACTTATTACTTATTAAATAATAGATATCTGATATTTTAATATGAAATAAAATCGTGTTTTTTTACTTATACAATAATAATACACAATACCTAAGAGTCTAATAACACCTATTAACTTTAATAAGGCTCACTATAACATAGTTGTATAACAGTGGCGGACTGGGCCGGCGGGAATCCGGAATATTAGAAAATAATAAATATTATTAATTATCATTATGATATTTTATATTCATCAGTCGACAATGTCGTGTATGGTGTATAATCGTGGCTACTGTCTAGTGTAGTACTGTATAGTAGACAGTAGTGTCAGGGCATGGACACTGATAACAATTAACACGGTAAAGATACAGAATATTCAAAAACGCGGCAGCCATGTTGGCGTTGGTCAATCGGTGTTACCATACCAGAAAAACAAAATATTTATTACAATATTTTTCTAAAAATGTAGATAAATTATAGATCCATTGAGTTTTATTCAAATTACTTTGGGTACTTGCTTAAAATTTTAGTTTTTTATTTTAGCAACCATATAAGATTAGTATAGATCAAATACACAATTAAGGAAGGTAGGTTATCAACATACATGGTGAAAAAATTCACATTTTATTATATCAAAAATATATTTTATATATAAGCAGCTGATGTAGTTTTGAATGCTAATAGTTGTACTCGAGTGTTTGAAGGGAGGCTTGAATCATAGACCTATTAACTAAATTTAGTTAATAGGTCTATGGCTTGAATAGTGGAGAGAGATAGCATATGCATATGGGTTAAAAAATAGAGAATAGTTTGAGAAAGCATGTTGAGGTATGAAGAAATAATGAAAGTCAAGACAGGTGACTCAAATTTGAAGGAAAAAGATAAAGAGGATTGATTATTACAGGAATATGATGGCATGTTGAGCAAAAATAAGAGGAGTTAACCCCACTTGCATGGAATAAAGGCAAAGCTGGAGAAGCAGAAGCAGCTGTGCAATATTTCTGAAAAATAAAACATAAATTAATATACATGACCAATAAATTAGCCATATTAAAATAATTAAATGATACTAATGAGATCACTTCACTGCCAGTGATGGTCAGTGTCTTAGATAGATTTCTATCTTGTATATTTTGACATAGTTAATTGTAATTTGTATCTTTATACTATTTTCAGGTATTTAGGATCCTAGTGTCTAAAGTCCCTGTAAAATTATAACATTAAATAAGTCATTATTTTTAAAATATTAGATAACATGTAATCTCAAATTAGACTAAGACATTTTTTTTAATTATAATTACATTTTTTTAAAACACATTTAACACATTTTTGCCAACCATTTATAAAATTCATTCTGCTAGTCACATCTGTACCACTTATCTTCGAAATAACTTTTAATTTTTTAAAAAATGAAAGATGTTCTATTTGCATTGGTGTATTTTTAAAAGGTCTCCTGAATGATTTGCTATTTGGCACTTTACATGAATTAAAAATATCAAACAGTTTATCCATTTTACCAATGACATCAATCGTAATTGCTGCTAAATGTCATATTAGTCTTTACATACCTGGAAATAGTGTAGGTATAGCATCTGGTTTTAACCTATTCTCCAAATAATTGAGAAACATATTTTTCTCAAAATGTTTCCACATAATTTAATATATTTTTGAGACAGAATGTCAGCTGGTAGTTGACAGCATTGTAATTAGATTTCACACCTAAAAATGTAATAAAAAAATACTTTATTTATACTACAAAACACAATTAACTTGGTCATTGTTAAATATTATAGGCGCACTGCATTGTTTACTAGACTTAAACATTTGGTATATTGTGCAACTGTGTAATATTATGTTATACATTTAACAAGCACCATTGAATTGTTTGATAATTAATATCATTATAAATTATAATATAAAATACTTACCGAGCAGGATCTTTGGAAAAAGAAAAAAAACTAATAGATTCTTTTTGTGTTTTCATTTCTCCGCACGATTTCACAACGCATTTAAAGGAATAACCACTCTTTCGACCAGACTTTGTTATAATATGTAGATATATAATAAAATACACAATATTATTCACAAAGGCACAGACCACAAGAGAACAGTTAAAACTTTAAAAGGCAGTAAATTATTCTATTCTGTGCCTTAAATCGTGAATTATGATAACAGTTGTTTAACTGATAACACTAAATTGATAAAGTAGCCAACGCCAACATGGCCGCCACGTTTTTGTTTACATCCAAAGTGTCCCTTCTGATTTAATCTATTCTGTGGTAGTGTCTACGGCACGCGACGTACCAAGTTCTGATGTGGTGGTGACTGAAGAGGGGGGTAGGTACACCGCCGCGATAATATTATTATTTTCATGCTGGATATGTTTGAATTTCGGTTTTCCCAAGATAAGCCGACGACTCACCGGCCACCGCCGTTGGGGATAGCGATCACCGATTGGTTTCCTGGCATCAGCATGTACGGCATTCCACCAATCTCGATGGCTGTAATACAGTATACTGTATACATTTCAATATTTCATACGTTCATGGTTATTGGTTTCCGACTTTCCGTTATAATTTGTTTATTTTAATTATTTCCATATTTTTGTCCCGTGCGAGTTTGCGACTGCGACATTGCGATTTGCGACTAAATTCACAATTACCTACTTGTTAATATTAATATATTAACATTGTTGGTTGTTGTGAAATTTAGTTTGCTTTACGCACAACGTACCTACGTGTTTTCGATTAATTATTAATTAATGTGTTCAGTTTTATAATATATTGTATTTTTCAACGACTGTCATCTTATAGTAATTGTTTCAGTACATACATTATACTGGTAAGTACCCTATTTTGCTATTTTATTAGATTCCATGTCATTATAATAATTATTTTATTACAATATTTGTCTGTGTACCTATACCTAATTTTTAAATTCGGTACCTATTTAAATTGCTGAAATTTATGAGAAAAAGGGTTGAACTTACATAGTTACATGTGAATGAATTTACATGTAGGTATGTAAAATGATATTGTGATAAATTAAATAACAATACCTACATTTATTTAATCTATCAAATAACTTTATGATTATAGAAAATTAGTTTCTTATAATATCAACATTGTTTATAAATGTTATAAATTACATTTTTAATTGTTTCTAATACACCAAAAGTTAAGATGGTTATAGTATTTAGTATTTACTACCTAATAAACATATTAGTTCTTATAAAAATATAATAATTATGGTAGGTACCTAATGTTACAAATCCAGATGTGGGTAATCATAATTTATATTATGTACCTACTACCCACACAGCATTTTTCAATGAAACTGATTGAATAAATATTTGTTTTAAATTAAATTTTAAATATTTAAATTTTAAAATTTATTAAAATTTTAATAAATATTAAAGTAAACATATTTAAATATAAATATTTAAAAGCATTTAAAAAAATATAGAATAATTAATATTGAATTATCGTTAAATAATAATATTTTATCAATTAATTAAACTAAATATTTAACAAACACAATTATTATTCAATGTTAAAAATTAATCTTGATTTAATTTTTAAAATATATTATTTAATAAATAACAAAACCCAATTTATATTATATATACAATATACTAATTATATTTTTTATGTAAGTAGGTGGTAATTTTTTTTCAAAGTGTGTTTTTTAGTGAAAGAACTTACAGGAAGCGTCCCGTCAAATATATGTGCACATATATTATATATTCAGAATTGCGTATGACTAAATAATAGTCTTGCTGCGCATTATATATTCCGCTCTATATATGTTATTGTACAGGTATATTTGTCGTGTTTTCTTTATTTATTAAAACTATAGACCGATGAGCGGAGAAAATATTGCGTATCTATTACATTATTATATTGTTATTATAATATAATAATTTCGTATATAAGTCCCTGCAGTTTTTATAGTTTTAATAAATACTAAATATAGTGATATACAGCCATACAGCAGGTATGGTTATAACTTATAGTTATAATAGGAATGAAAGTATAATAAAAATAACTTAATTATTATGATTTATGAATTATTGGTCGAATCTAAAGTTTACGCGTAGGACATAAAATATAGGTGGTATAGGCTACTTCTTTTTTAGGCAAATGGGTTTCCTCCAGTTTGTTCCAACCATCCGTATACTCATAAGGGTAAACTCCTTTACGAGTAACGAATGACATGTCTTCGATTGAAAAATGCTTCCTCGTCTCTCTGAACTTATCGAGCCTTGGTGTTATTAAATTTTTAGATAAAGTAGACAAACTAGACGCCATGAATCTATATGTGTCTAAAAACCTAATAGCGAAGTCATTGCTAATATATTTCGAAAATGAAATATATTTTTCTTCGCTATTCGGTATAACAGTGATTAATTTTGAATCAAAACCAAGCTCTGTAACTATGAAATGAGCGTCATAGTTTGAAAGATTATGAAAATAACACGGTACGAATTTTGGCTGTTTGAGGCTCAAGTTACATCTCTGGCATAATGTTTGCCTGAATTTTCCATTTAAGTGGTTATGATCTCGGATCTTTGTTTCTTTATCAACGACACACTTACATAAATTACAGTGAACACTCATATTATGTTTTCGCCTATCCTCTTCAGTCATAATCATTGGGATGTTAGTCTTGAGCATTTTTTCAATTTTTTTAGCAACGTCAACGATACTCTCTAAAAAATGTTTAAAGACTTCCTTATTGTTTTCATTCCCTCTGAAAATTATTGGTGATGATGGTATTTGAAATTGTTCCAATAACTCTACCAGTACATCTTCGTTTGCTTTAACGATAAATCCATAGCTCATCGGTTTATGTTTCTGTATAATCGTAGTTTTATTCCCTCTTTTTTCGTTAGTTTTCTCAAGCAACGCTTCAAAATCGGCGTATATGACTATTGGGTGGCGTTGAGTCTTACTCCAAGATTCAAACTCTAACATTGTACCAGGTGACGGCATTTTAGGAAAAATAGGCTTGTGTGTCCCACATATAAGTTTATGCCGATTCAGAGCTTCCTGTCCGCTCAATTTGAATTTTAGCCTCTGCATATCGAATGACGTGAAACATCTTTTGCAAAATAAAAGTTTTCCGTCATGACTATTTTTCTGCGAGCTGAAAAATCGTGAAAAATTTATTATATATGTGAAATGCGCTTTGTCCTCATCTGTAACCAGCAACAGATCAAAATGATCAGGTTTCTCATTTTCCACTACACGTAAAGGAAATATTTCGTACTTGGGCAATTTAGGTGGTGGTTGGAATTTTTTCTCGAGCCCGTAAATATTTATGGAGACCGATGAATTGTTTTTTTCAAATTTTGGTAAATCTGATAAAGGCGTAGGGAACGATAGGCCATCAAAGTTGTATTTTGCCTCATGAATAAAATAATTTTCACCAACGCGATGTTTATTCTGAGTGTCAACATGTTTTGCAAGAATTGACCATTTAAAACATTGCTGGTCACTGTTTTGTGGATTAATTATAGCGCGTTTGTTTTCAATGAATTTTGGTAATTCTATGTATGTTGACGCTGACATCGGAGAATATTTGTAAATGCCCAACAGTAAACCGTCTATAGTCTCCAGTGTAAAGCCGCTCCCTTTACTTGTGTATGTGTCCTCTTCACCCAACAACTTAATATACGCAGTTTCGACCATTTCTGATATATCTGACTCTATGAAAATTTCTCTGGCTGATGTTTTAAACGCTCGGTTCTCGGAGGAATTTTCCACACCCGGACGACAGTAACTAGCTTCAAGTTTCAAATTAAACTTGATAGGATGATTACTAACAGTAGACTTTAGCAAGTCAACTGGCTTGGTTTTAAGCGAGTTTAGAAAATCGGGGTAGTTTTGGTGGTTGTCAATATTTTTCGCATAATACCACACAATTTTTCCATTTCCTGAGGACGATATTTCCGCGAAGCCATGAGACTGGACGAGTTCCATGCGCGCTTTTTTTGCTCTAACAGCCGATAGAGTATTCGCGGTAGATACACGTTTACCAGTCACCATAGTGGTGTAAGAATCTTTAAGAAAAAACATAATATGTGTTTATATGCTATAGAAAGTTATTTTAAAAACTAAGTAATTCATCAATGAAATTTTAAAAATATTATTGGTGAATTAAAATTATTGTGTACCCATTTAAAACTAAAATAGGTTGAAAATAAAATTCAAAAAGTTGATTTGTCTAAATCTAATATGACTTTTTATAATACAATTAATGTAACGTTTATAATAACAACTTTTAAAATAAGCTAAGGGCAAAGAAAAATGTAATTAAATAAACTAACCAGTCAAAGTATCCGCCAACTCTTGGTTTTCAAACTCATCCAAGGCCATCATACAAATTTCGTCACCATCGGAGGATAAATCGTTGGATGGTGTATTCGACGGCCCAGCTTGTACATTCGCGAGATCAATGTGTGAAGCTATCTGTACAGTACGTTGTAGTCTGGGTTGTTTGACAATTCCTGTGTAACACATATATAAATTAAATATACATTGGCATTAAGTGAATAATAATAATAATAATAAATATTTACCATGAATGTTTTGTATATGCCTATTGAGGTTAGACTTGTTCGCGAATGTTAATGCGCATAAAGTGCATGAAAATGTCATGCCCTTATGTATTTTCTGATGTTCAGACAAATTATCTTTTCGGTTGAATGCAGATGCACATTGATCACATTTAAACATTATTAAAATTTGTAAAGTATACACGACGGAAAATAAAACAAGTCGTTTTAATAAAAACGTATTGAGCGAATGATGTGTCTGGAAGGCGTCGAGAGACATACTGATTATTTCGAATATACTTACTTATAGTAATGAATAAAAAATAAGTGATTTCAACAGTTTCAAATATATATATGACAATAATCTGTCCAGCTAGATGGTATATGTAGCTTCAAGATAATATAAACGCTGTTTCAGCAATTTCGGGATGGACCTTGGTAATCATCGTTTGATGTATACACAATATATACAATACATCTCAGTGTACTGTCAGTATAGTTTGTAAAATTATTTTAATTCATTGGGATGTGTGGGATTTTAAGTATATGGTTAACAAAACCCTACGTCGGGATTTATGCTGATTCTTTGTTGACCCTGTGGCTGGGTACATGTGTTTGGTGAATATATATATATATGCGTTTAATGCGTACCAGAGGTGACTGGCGGTGGAGGGGTAAATATACGTCACGCACGTGACGAGTCGTGCGGCGGCAATGGTGGCGGCGACATGATCTATGGGTGGGCGGTGAAGGGGTAAATATACGTCACGCACGTGACGAGTCGGGCGGCGGCGGCGGCGGTGGTGGTGGTGGCGGCAAGACTAGGTGGCGGCGGACGAGGTGGTGGCGGACTAGGTGGTGGCGGTGGCGGTGGTGGTGGTGGTGGAGGACTAGGTGGCGGACTAGTGTTTAGGACTAGGTGTTAGAACTGTCTATTTTATCCTACTCATAGATCATTATATAGAAAAAATTTGGTAAAAATATAAGGTAAAATTTTCCTTGTTCTATTTCGGTGTATTTTTGTCATCCACCATCTCCTTTTTTCCATGGTTTTTCAATATTTCTTTTTTGGTAAATATTGAGGAAATTATAGTAACTAAAAGCACACAATGCTGCCGTGGCGGTTAACTCGACCACGTCCATTTTGCATAATCGTTAACGCCCAAATGAGTATAAATTTGGAGAGTGTACGTAAAGTTGGTACGAGGCGACACGAGAGTGTAGAGTGTGCATTCGTGCGCTGCCTCGCCTCGCGTTAACTCGACAAGACTCTCGACAGGGCAACCTCGCGAGAGTGTAGAGGAAGCATCATATTTATCGAATCGGAAACCTATTAGAAACACTTCGCCACCTGTTGTTTCAATAATATTTACTACTTTTAATATATGATTTCTAGTGTTTTGTACAAAACAATCCTTTTCGTTAATACAAATTTCCGTATATTTTAATTGAAGTGTCTTAAATTGTTTATAATTAGTGTATGTTTTTGATAATGAAGTTGTAGCAGGCCCATTATTATTGTGAATATTTTTTAAGTAAAATTAATCGTATTACCTGATTCTTCAACTGGTTTTCCATATTTATTATATTCAATATATCTCCTAACAACTTGCTGAAGAGGCTGATGAGTTTTTCTTAACGTAAGTTTCCCCAGCCCCCCCCCCCCACATTGAGTTTTTGCAATTTTTTTTTGGCCAATATTTTGTACGGAAATTGTACTAATTTGTATGATAAGAACCAAAATTTGTACGAATTTATTTTTGAAGGTATAGAAGAATTAGAGTGGGGGGCTGTAGAAACGTTTCTCCAGCCCCCCCATTTCCAAAACTACATATTTCTATGAAATTTCTTTCCAGTCATTTAGTACGGAATTTGTACGAATTTGTACGACCATTTGCGAAATTTGTCGGTAGTCCCTTATTGCCGAAAAACGCATTTTTCTAAGATGCCGTTTCCCCAGCCCCCCCACCAGACTAAAAATACGTTTTCGCACAAAATTTCTTTACAGATATTTAGTACGGAATTTGTACGAATTTGTATGACCATTCGCGACATTTTTCGGTAATCCCTTATTGCCAAAAAACGCATTTTCCTAAAAATGCCATTTCCCCAGCCCCCCCCCACCTGACTAAAAATACGTTTTCGCACAAAATTTCTTTACAGATATTTAGTACGGAATTTGTACGAATTTGTACGACCATTCGCGACATTTTTCGGTAATCCCTTATTGCCGAAAAACGCATTTTCGGAAGTGTTGATTTTAAACGTATTAACTATTTTATATGTAGGTTTGTGCGACTTTTTTCCATTTTGTTTCTGTGTTCTGTGTTCATTGGCCTTGTGATTTACCTTAACACGTTCAATGCCATGGTCGACTCGTAGTCGACAAAAAATGCATTGCCCCGGACGCCGCTGTTGACACGCAGTCGACAAATTATTTATTGAATTTAATGACTCATAATTTTTGCTGGAGTTGTTTGATTGTATTGAATTTTTTTTTGGCCATTTGTGATTACACTACTAATTGAATGGTGCATTTGGTTTTATGTTTGGTCTAAAAATAAATCTGTTATTTCAACTTTTCCCAGAATATAGAGACATAACTCCTTTTATTACTATTAGTATAATACAAACATATATATTTGTATATCGTAAATCGTATATCTAGTAAAGTAATAAATATTATTTGACATCTAATTAAAGATATTATTTATAAATTTCAATTTTTCTGGGATGTAGAGACGGAGTGGCTTTTAATACTATAAGTATAATTCTAACATATATATGGGTAAGGCATACTAATAAATATTATTAGATGTTATTAGTTAAATATTTTATTATTTATAAATTATAAGAAAATATATGTATAGGTTCTACATCTAAAATTATAATATACTCATATGTGTATATGTTAGCGTTAAAGTATTTAATGGCGATATTTCATGAAATACCTAGCTATTACATACATTAACCAAATCAATGCGATAAAACATATAATATTAAATTTAACTAGGTATTTTATGAATTCCCCGTGATTACTCAGTTATAGTTTATATATTAGATTTCGTTAAGATAAGGCAAGATAACGTCAATAATAAGTGACGATCAAATCTAACCCAACGTTCCGATCAATTTATTATTTCGTTGTGGTAGAACATATAATATGTTTGTTTCTCGTCCAGTTGTTTGCAGTACCTACACCATAGTTTGTAATACATTTAACGCATTATATAGCTGTAGTACCTACATGTGTTTTAATTTTTTGATTGAATTTTTTTTAAATTATATTCAATATGGATGAAGCAATGATTCTTATGAAACAAAAATTTTACGAATCAATTGAAAAACGTGAGTACAAAAATAATAATTCTATTTTATCTAGTGAAAAATATTTAAATTTGATATCTGACGTCAAAAATATGAAAATTAAAAAAACTCAAACCCGTGATTATTGGCTTGCGAAACATTACGATTTAATAACAATAAATGACGTCGAAACACTAATTTACCCATTTAATGAAAACAATCCTAATTTCAAAATATACGTTATGATAGACGATATGTTTGACATTTTAAATAGTGTTCATAAGTCAATTGGACACGGAGGAAGGGACCGTTTGTTATTTGAACTTAATAAAAAATATAAAAATATTACCCAAGCTGATGTGAAGTTGTATTTAAATTTGTGTATTCCATGTCAACAGAAAAAAAAAACACAAAAAAAAGGTATTGTAGTCAAACCAATGGTTTTTAACGATTTTAATAGTCGCTGTCAAATTGATCTTATAGATTTTCAATCACGACCTGATAGAGATTTTAAATTTATATGTGTCTATCAAGATCATTTAACAAAATTTTGTATTTTAAAACCCTTAACTTCAAAACGATCAGAACAAGTCGCATGTGTGTTATTAGATATTTTTTGTTTGTTTGGCGCGCCCGCTTCTCTTCAATCTGACAATGGCAGGGAATTTTGTAATGAACTAATTAATTCATTGCGTGAGATGTGGCCTGATTTAAATATCGTTCACGGGAAACCACGGCATAGTCAGTCGCAAGGCAGTGTTGAACCAGCCAATCAAGATATTGAAAATATATTGACAACTTGGATGCAAGATAATAACACCAATAAATGGAGTGAAGGACTCAGATTCGTTCAATTTATGAAAAATAAAGCTTATCATTCTGGAATTAAACGAAGCCCATACAATGCGATGTTTGGAACTGACCCTAAAACTGGCCTAACGTCAAGTATATTGCCACACACTATATTACAAGAAATACCATCAACCGAAAATAGAAAACGCAAACAAACAGAAGAACGACAAAATGCAAGAAACAACTTAGAAATACAAGCGAAAAAAATGAAGAATTTATCAAATGCTAAATTTCGAGAAGCAAAAGAAGGTTCAACAGTTCAACTTAAAATTCCTGATGTTGATAGAGGGAGGGGAGATCCTCGATCGGTGATTGCTGTGGTTCTCAAAATTACTGAAGACGGGTTCTATCAACTTGGATGTAAAAGTGGTATGTATAAAATTTATAAAAAATTTTAAATGTACAAATTTAAATAATACCTTAATTTTTAAAATTATAGGTATTTTAAAACAGCTATATGCACGTTCCCAATCCACTACGTGTTCCGAAAACCTTTATCATTAAGCGATATTCCTCAAGAAAAACAAATTTCTCTACGATCTGCAGCTACAGAACAATCAATTGGAAATGGACAAGGTTTTTTTAAATGTACTTGTATCACTAAATGCACCACTAATCGATGTATATGCCGTAAAAATGGTGTTGTGTGCAATTCAAAATGTCACCAAAATCAATCGTGTACTAATTTTAAATAGTGTAGATAATATAATTGTTATTCATTGTAACGTAATATAAAAAAAAATTGTAAACACAACTAAGATAGATCCAAAACCAATCTTGTATAAAATATTTTATTTTAATGTTTATTCATTTCTATGATTTATTAGAATTTTTCTAGAATAATTTATAATATCAATTAATACTAATAATATTCGTTTATCCACTTTTACTAGTTATAATTTATAAATTTAAAATGTAAACACTTTAACGATTCATTATCTGTAATTCTATAATAGAACTAGTTATTTTATGCATTTTCAAGATAAAGTATTTATATAATTTGAATGTAAACACTTTAACTAGAATGTTACGTTAAATTATAAAATAACTGATTTAATACTTTAACGGTAACATATACAACGCAAAGCAGAGCGCCGGTGGCCGATTTATACGAGTAGTCGACCGAGCGTACATTTGTTGCAGCGACGCGGTATCGGAAGCACAAATAGGCCTCGTTTTTGAACGTGTTAATTATAAATTATTTTATTATTTTTATCATGCGTGGACGAAAGCCAAATGTACCACACCAGGTGATCATTGATGCAGTCATTTTATTTAAAGACAGAGTTATTATAGTCAATATTATAAATTTATTATTTATTTATTTAATATATTATTAATATTATATAAATATTATATTTATAGTCACCGACAAAGATGGTGTTAAACGTAAGTACCTATTATATTTACACACTGACATACTGTAATGTCAATCATTACTTAGATCAACCTTAAAACATGATTTTAGTGTCCTCTTTAATCAAAGAAACATAGTCTTGTCAGGTAGTACTTGCTGAGTCCCTACCAAAGTAATCAAAGTAAATATGAGAAAAAGTACAACAAAACAGTTTTTTTTTCAAACAAACTTTATATTAATTTAAAATTTTCACTTTTTTAATAAATCATATAAAATCCACAAATAATTTATATTCTAACAATTATTAATCATGTTTCTACGATCAACAAAGCATTTACTAACTGTACTATTTGACAAAAAAAAAGAAAGTTTTTGTCCAAAAAATTAAGATATTCTGGCACTCATGCGGGGCTAACGTACTAAGCAGGAGTGGCCCACCCAAATGATCTCGCGGGCCACTTTGGAAATACATTACGATCACGCGCGGGACACAATTTTTTTTTTAATAAAATAAAAAAATATATTAATCTGTATACAAATAATACAATAAGTAATTGTAATAATTTTTTTTTGTAAATGTTTCAAATCTTGTGGGCCGCAAAAATTTCCAAGGCGGGCTGTGGCCGTGGGTTGGTCATCCCATAGCCTAACCTGCTATATAGAGTGTTCTAAAATACGGGCGTAACACGATTGCGGACTTTTTACCTTTTTATATTTGAGAAAAAACAACACAATTGCGCACTTTAAATATTTAAAAAATTTAAAATAAAGGATTACCTATAGTTTAAGAAACCCACCTACAGTACCTATAGTATACGTATACACAATTGCACAGCCAGTGGATACTATATTGCGTCTAATTATATTTTATTACTTTAATAACCGATAATAACTGATAAGTGTTAGTTTTGTTAGTTATTATTGTCATCTTTACGAGTACATTTTAATTCTTTATTTTTATAAATAAATATCGGCATATTATTTCTACTTTTGACGCGTAATTACTGTGATATATTATAACTGTAGGGCTTATGCATTTGAAAAAAAAATTTTGTTTTACGTTATTTACAATTAAAACGTTATACAAATTTTGAGTTTATCGTTATTCAAAATTTAAACGCATTTATATACCTGTTTTAAAAGTACACAGGCCGCAATTTACAAGTATATGACTATAACCTTTTTTTGGGGACATAATTTCCTTATTCTGAGTTTTAAGTAGGTATTGTATAATTTTATTTATTTTATTAAACGGGTTAGATAACCCAATTACATATTATTTACAAAATATAGAGTACAGTGATACAGATGAAATTACAATACATAGTTCATAAAGAAATGGAAACAAAATAAATAATAAAACAGTATGATGATTATTAATCTCAAGAATTAATGTTATTATTGAATTTAATAAATTGCCTAGGCTCTAAGGACTTTATAATAAAATAATAAATATAAAAAAAAATCATGATTATTTTGAAATTTTGAATGTATTATTCATTTAGTTTTTTAAATGTTAAAATTATTTAGTAAGTGTTACAATATTGTTTATGCAAATAGCATTTACGCACAAATTTATGTTTCAAACATATTTTCTCTGATTGTTTTGACATCCTTTGTCAACATTTATCTTATACCTTCCTACAGTTGA
>CM040630.1:84094500-84245024 GCA_022818045.1 Neotoxoptera formosana
AACTCTTTCTTTTTGATAACATCAATACTGACATTCAAATTTCCGCAGAAATGTACTTCTTCATGACAACAATTCAATACTTCTTTGTTTTTTCTGTTTCATACGACTAAAAAAGTAACTAAAATTTCCCATTTCATACCTATACTCATCAAATATGAATAGCTATAACTTAAATATTATATTTTTTTTAAACAAGATAATGTATGTAAAAGTAAATTACTTGGCCAATTTTCTACGATTCCTGACAAAAAAAAAAAAATTATTAGTGTAGTTTACTTAGAACTTACTAAAGATAAGGTGATTATCAATCTTGCGTTAGTTATCATACTAATATAAATAGTAGTATGTTAAACTCAAATTATTAACTGGGACAATTATATTGAACTATATTAGCCGCAAGTCAGAATGTATCAAAATAAAAACATTTTAGACACATTTTTAATTTTATAATATATATTATTTATAAATATAATATTCTCAATACCTTATTTATATTAAAGTATATCAGAAAATAAAACAGATAAGAAAACATTTTTTTTTTATAGCCATATTTTATATCATTGAGATACAATTTACCACATCCATTACAGTGACAAGTTGTCGATTTTTTTACTTATAATTGCTCACTAAAATTAGGAGCACAAAGCCAGAAATGAGTCTTGGGCCTCATGCTTGACTTGCCTAAATACACTATAATATATTATAACCTAATTTCAGGGGAAAATGTTTATACCTTGTCCGTTCATATCTACAAAAAAAAATTAATTTTAATTTTAATTATCATTAGTTAAAGTCTACACGTGGAAACTTAAATAGTTGAAAACCATTTGAATGCTGCCGTATGAAAATAAAAACTGGCTTAATTGTTTATTTAAGGGCAATGAACTAAGATAGATCTTCAAACTAAACATTCCCTTTTAATCCATGTGTAATTTAAATAAAAATATTATGATTATATTCTATTTAAAAACATTTTTTTTTCTTAAATTTAAAAAAAAATTGGCATGATGTCCCAGTGACACAAATAAGAAAAATTGTTCATCTTTTAACGGTGCACTTTAGTAAGTCGAAAATCAACATCTTAAGTTCAAAAATAAATGAGTGTTTTTTTTAACCATTTCTTTTCTAAAAAAAATTGATCTCTATTGATTAATACAACACTATTCATTTTCATTAATCAATCTAAGGTAGATGTAATCTATATTAATATGTTCTTACATATATCATATGATTTTACGGAGTATTTGTATAATCTTAATTCTAAAAAATACATAACAATCGTATTAATATTCAATACTTACATTATAACATTTTTTGTATATTAATTTATGATTTAAATTCCTCATTAATATATATTACAATAGAATTTACTTTTAGAATTGTTTCTTTTAATTCAGTTCTCAAAAAAAAGTTTTTAAAAACATTGTGGCCATGTTTCTCTTAAAATGAGACAATGATAACGTCCACTGACCGTTTTCAATCATAAAAGATAATTCATTTCCATTGTTCTCCAAACATATCTTTGGTTTAAATTATAGATTAAAGGTTTTTTCATGTCTATTTTCCTCTAAATTTGATAAAAAAAAAAACAAATTTGAAGTGGCATAGATATAATTAAATGTTGTGTTCCTGTTGTATTATAGAGAGATGATAATAAGCAATATAATATTGTCACATTTTGTGTCTTATGAGTAGATGTAAAATTAATAAAAGTGAAAAAGATCCACATTCCACACTTAAATATCATTACACTAAGAATATTATGGTATTTTAAATAGCTTAAAGATGTACGCATATTTTAACACGAGTACGTACTATTTCAATCAAAATGTATATTTTCAGACGTCTTTACATTTTTGGGTAATACTGAGGTGTCTATTTATACCATTATAGAGTGTATAATATAATCCAATAAATGCGGAAGATAAGTGTCAATAATTACCTGGCACTAATCTATCATTATAATCTATAAGTTTATAAACAAATATGTTATTACAATGTTAATGTTAATGTTATTACATTGTTGATTATTACACTTTGAAGTAAGATAAGTATAAGAACATACTTTTAGGAATAACTTATGAACGTAGTTCGTTTTGCTAAAATTATTACTTAATGTTTAGGACCTATTCATTTATCATAGGTAATAGTAAGTTTCAACATGCAACTAAAATAAGGAGGTTCTGATTATTTTAATATTTTTTTTATGAATGGAAAAGGTTTGTTTTGGATAAAACAGTAATTTTTAAATTCATGTTTGCCCGGAAAATAGTACCAATGTTATGACCTATTCTGATGACACCAATCGATGATTTTGTAATATTGTCGTCAATAATTATGGTACGTTTTAGAATTCTGATCTATTTTTATTAAATGTTTATGTTTATGTTTTTTAATTAATTTTGTAATTTTTTGTGTCTGAATTGTATAGTAATATACTTGCCAACAGGTGTCATTATTTTTTCTGTTGAAAAATAATATCTTTCAAATAAAATTCTTATACAGTAAACCGCTATTATAATCATTATTGAATAAAAAATTTAAAAATAATAATGAATGCATTAGAAATTGTACAATAGTGTTTGTTTAATATAATATTCTTTTTTAACTCCCTAAAAGATTTTATATTCATATATTTTTATTTTTTTTATTATGTTATATGGAATTTCTTTAACGTTTTTTGACCATGTTGATCATAAATTAATTACTACCCCTCCATAAATACTCAAAATGTTCAACAAATTGTTATATTTGCGATTTCTGTACATGATAAATTATTGAAAATTGTTTGACTCTTTTTGAACTTTTTATAGACATTTGCAATTGTTGATTTTTTTTTTTGTTTAAATGTCGATTGGTTTAAAGTTTTGTAATTTAATACAAGTTTCCTCGATCATATGCCATTTAAAAAATAAAAAAAATACACTGTGACAATATTTTATTTGAGCATTTAAATTAATAAATATGAAGAACATCGTCAAAATTTCGGAAAAAAAATTCATAATTTTACAAAAAAATAAATTATCATTTTTCTTGAAAAATTAACATATAAATTAAAATGTTTTATTGTAATTTCTAAATACTGTGCATACTACTTGGGGACTTTCAATTTATATAACTTTATTTTATACACACAATAATATCTTAAAATGCAATGTTTCGTCAATAATATAATAAAATATAATTTTGGTACACACTTATTATAAATTAGGTAAAATAGTATATAATATAATTATAAGCTTACCATCAGTATCTGTGAATAAAAACATGTAAGTAAATGATTAGTGTTATGCCTCAAACTATTAGATTACCAAAATAATTTTCATAACCAATTTAGTACAGCGATTTCATTTTTAAGATTTTCAAAAAATATATGTAAATAAATTTATCACGGGAAAAACTTTTTCATTTAACGTTTGTTTTTGGTGACATAATGGTATCTATTTATTGATAGTAAATAATATAAATATGTAAGATTAGTGGACTTACCTGTATAAGCTATAAAATTATAATCAAATGTTTGATTAGTACAGTTTGAAATCATATATTATGAACAATTAAATATTTGAATAAGTTAAAGAAATAGTTATGGAAATGTACTTTTAAATTAGAAAAATGCGGGTAAGTAAGTGGATGTCGCTCTGCTGTACAGTAGGTTACAAGTGGGTCACTGTATAATGGATGGAATTAAATTTGAATTCAATGATACAATATCATTGTATAAGAAAAATGATTCTGAGTGGAGACGGTATGTCAGTCTTGGTTTAAGACATATTACATACTTATCTATGGTATTAAAAAAATAATTGACTTATAATAAATTCCAAATTAATCATTTCACAATATCCATTAGGTACTTATAAGTTATAAGTAAGAGTAGGAGTGTTAATTACAACAAAAACAGAAAATCGTTACATGAGAAATCGAGTGAATATCAAATGTTGTAAAAATATGAATTTCAAACGCTTATAAAAATTTAATTTGACTTTCTTCTAAAAATTTTTTATGAATTTCTAACTTAAAATAATTTCCAAATTTTCGTCGTTTTTACGTATTTTGTCAATATTTGAACTTTAAATGCTTATAAAAAAAAACTGTGACTAAGGATTTTTAATTTTTTTCATCTGCCTTTGAAACAATATACTAGGAGCCTTGTATTAAATTTTCAAGTTTTTTTAACCAACAAATAAAATTTTATTGATATTTATAGAAAAAAAAACTAAAAAAATTGAAAACTGACAATGTCCGTAAACAGTTCAAAAAGAGTCAAATTATTTTCAAAATTTTACCATGTATAGAAAATTCAAATATAAACAACCTGTGAAAATTTCATGTATCTACGGTCATTTGTTTTAGAGTTACACCAAAAACCAAAATCAATTTTGCTAAAAATCGATTTCGCGTAAAAATTCCCGTTTTTCCTTAATTTTTCTTTTGTTTTTCACGTCGCTTTTGAAAACTACTGGGAAATTTTTACTTTTGACCCCCCCAAAGTACCAACTAGATTCACTTTCCAATCAGAAAAGTTGCTATTGAAGAAAATCGAAGCAGTTTTACTGCCCTAAAAGGTGATGACAGACACAAAAAAAAATAAAAAATAAAAAAAAAACACACATCATTGTAAAATCAATACATTCATCGTTCCACTCAGAATCTAAAATTGATTTAATGTTTAATCTCCAACGTTCAGAGTAATAACTAGTAGACTTCTATTTTTCAGCAAACATTTATTTTACAATGATTCGTAAAAGAAACACGGCTGCCGTATATTTATTTGTCCTGTACCGTCATTTCTTTAATAGTAAAACGATTTAATGTTATATTTTTTCTTTGTCGAAGTGATCACGATTAGCCAAATTATATTCGTTTTAAACGTTAAATTATTAATTGTTCTATAGGAAGCAGGGCTTGCATTTGAAAAAAAAAAAATTGTTTTACGTTATTTACAATTAAAACGTTATACAAATTTTGAGTTCATCGTTATTCAAAATTTAAACGTTATTCAACTTTTGTGTTTATCGTTATTCAGAATTAAAACGTTATTCAACTTTTTCGTTTATCGTTATTCAGGATAACGTTATACAATTTTTGCGTTTATCGTTATTCAAAATTACAGTACAGTACAGTACAATATTATCAGAGTATCACTATTATTAGCTATTGGTAATGAAATAATTCTATTAATACGCCTACTTTTTACATTTTAAAATAATATCTAATGCGGGATCTCCCGGATAGCCTGGATACGGAATAAAATTTAATTATTGGATTTAATAAATAATTGAATACTATTGTTAAATAATTGGAAATTAGTTATTTCGTTTAATGGAATACAATATATACC
Source organism: Neotoxoptera formosana (assembly GCA_022818045.1). Lineage (NCBI taxonomy): Eukaryota > Metazoa > Arthropoda > Insecta > Hemiptera > Aphididae > Neotoxoptera > Neotoxoptera formosana. Next base: position 84,099,845 of record CM040630.1, read on the forward strand.
GTTTTGCGTTATGTTTTGTTTAATGATATATCATATATTTTGTTAAACGTTACGTTTTGTTTTGTGTTATTTATTTATTTATGTTTATCGTTTTCCGTTATAATTACGTTTACAAATTTCAATCATTTTTTGTCAAATATAACGTTATAATCATAACGTTATTATAACGTTTGCAAGCCCTGAATTAGGAAATTCTATAAGGGTCGAATACTACATATTTGTAGGTAGAAGAACATATAAATTTAAAATGTTTTTAATGACTAAATAAATTATATATATTACTTAAAATTTAACACTGTAAGATAATAGAAATCTAGGTAATATTTTGGAATAATACTTAAATTTAAAATGTTTTTATGTCTACAATATGTGGAGCAAATATAAAAGTATGAGTTAGTATATTCGTTATACACGTCTAATTTTGTTTCTTGCTATAACTTTTTATTTAGTTATATTAGTTATTTTATTTGAATAACGATATTCTATTAACAACGATAATAATTATATACTCGCCATCGTATAATTGTACAATTTCTCCTGTTAAAAATAGAGATATTTTACAAATTTAATATTTAAACGGATATTCAAATAAATAGTAGATGATATAAAATATTAAACAAAAAGTTATATTTAATTCATTCAATCAACTTTAACGTAAACTTATTAATTTTGAAAAATAAAAACTCAAATTTAAACTATTTAATTATTTTAAATAACTGTCATATTACTGTTAAACATCGGTTATCTTACTATCACATTCTATAAGTAATAAGAAAATTGTAAGTAAACAAGTATTTTTCTTAATGTATTAAATCCAACCCAATTTAGTTTTGAAATCCACTGACAGCAGAATGGGAACGTCCCTTGGTGAAATTCGGTTGAATTTGTCATTTAGGGTGTTAGCCGTTAGGTGTGATCCCGACCTTGTCACTTACAGTGGTACTAATCCCAATCAGTTGATCCCAGCTTTAAGTTTGAAAGGAGTAACCAAAATTATGATACTATGGTTCTGAGATATATGAACACAATATTTAATATTTTGGACTACTTATAAAATATTTGTTAAATGAGTGCCCATAATTAACTGATGATATGAATCAAACCCTGATAAGTGATAATATATTAAATTTGAATAAATATTTTGATAATAAAATAGTATAGCGTTATTACTTATAATATCTAGTAAGTACTTTTAGTGGGTACAATAATTGTATGAATTACACAAATTATTTGAAGTTGAACATGGGTATTTTCAAATTATCTTGATGTAAATATGCTGCCTCCTAGGTAACGCTAATAAACTACAATAACAAAACACGTCAAGACCCAATTCGTGCTATTTTGTAAATTTAGGATCCAAATCAAAGATTCTCTTTCCGAATTACATTCTCCAAAATCATACACAATTGTTCTTTTTTTACAATTACTTATCCTTAGTCTTTTTTTCTTTCTGAGCTATTTAACAGTTTTCAAATCTTCCATTCACTACTCCAGGTTTTTTCCTCGAACACAACATCACCTGCAAACATCTTGCTTCAAAGCACATCATCTTCATATAAAATATAATCTCGTCCGTTATAAAAATGAAAGAAGGGATGGTATGGCCCCATTCTAAGCCCTGATGCAGACTTATTATAAACTAGGTAAAATATAGTATAAACAAATATAATCTTACTTTCAACATCTGTAAATATATGAACATAAGAAATTGATTAAAGTAATGAAACAAAACACTTTATAATAATATTTTTATTTAGTTTAATTTGCAAAACAAATTGATTATACAGATTAATTTATAATTTATTTGCTGTTTTCTATGGAATAACAATCTTGACAATATTGTCATGTAGACGCGATTTTCGCTAACTTTATGAGGGTGATTTTCATAGATCAATTATATATTTTTTGGTTTAATATAAAGGTGTATAATATTATCTACTGTATGTACATAATTTAAATGTATACGATTAGTGAACTTACCTTTTGTTTTACTACCTTAAAAAACATAAATATTTGATTAGTATCTCCTATTTGGTTTAATAAAAAAATTAATTGAAGTAATTTATGTATATATTATATTTATTTGTTTGTCTTTTTTTTAGATTCTAAGTGGATTAATTGATGTATTGGTAATGATGTTTTGTTTTTTTTTTTATTATTTGTTAATACCTATTTTTGTAGAATAACAATCTTTACAATAACAAAAGGACTTACTTTCACACATGACTAAAGATATATTGGTTTCATAACTGATATTATGTAAAAAAAATACGAATATGTTGTCTCTTCTGATATGTTTCGTTTAGACTCCCAAATGCTTGAAGAACTAATGTTTAGCACTTAAACTAGTGGAGAATTGCAATAACTGTGAGTTACGATATTATCACTATTATAGATATAAAAAAAAATTAGATATAAATAGCTCCCTATCTTCCAACACAAGCTGCATAAGCTTACAGGTCTACATGAGGTATCAAATCTTTACAAATTTAATGTATAATATTTGTTTTGTTTTTTGATTTCAAATAAAAAAAAAAATACAGACAATATAAAAAAAAAAAAAATTTACAAAATTGTTTGACATTTTGACATTTCTAATACAAAATTGCTTTTTTGTTTATTATAAGACTGAAGAGGGACTGTAGTTATGACAGCAATTTATTACACAACAAACATAGTTTTTTTTATTAATATAAGGTTCTAAAATTCTTATTAGGTTGTCACTGACTAATGCTCATTAGCAATCATCACGCCAAATGATATTTTCTGTTGAAGAAAAATCATCAAATATCGTCATTGTGACTATCCAATGTTTTTACATTATTAGCGTGGAGGACTTCGAAATGTTTTCCACTGGAGTGCAAAGTTTAGGCCTTTAGTTCAACATACCTTTCTATGCATTTAAACGACCTTTATGACATTAATATTTTATTAGTGTTTAGTTTTGAGGTAATAAAAAAATAACGCTTTGGAATAATTTATACAAATGTTTCATTTTGGTAGGTGTCGAGTAGGTATGTATAGATATTTATTTGGTTGTATATTTGATATTTTTAGACTCGTAACGTAGTTAATATGATGTTAATAATGATGTGTTTGTATTTAATCTTGTTTTTTTTTGACCTAAATATTATTAAATTTTTGTTTGTAAGGAAAAAGATTTAATAAAAGGTTGCCCTTATAGACTAACAATGCCATTATCTCGTACGATAAGTCCTCTTTCAACCATGTCCCATTTAACGTTGTAGAATTTGAAATTCTTGTGTTCCGTTTAACAATACAATAGTTTTAGTGTAACTTCGTCGTTAATGCCAGATTGTATGTATTGTAATATATAATTATTTTATTTGAAAATGTAATATTTGATAATTTAATATTAATAGTGTATTATATTTTATAGGCTATAATAACAATTTATATTATACATAATTAATCTAAAATATTTTTTTTATCACTTATAGCAGCTATGGCATTGTTTCAATAAAAAAATATGTGTCCATAAAAATTTTTAATTTCTTACTATTTGCTACATATTAACTATAATATTATACAATATATTATGTTTATAATTCCTCAAAATGTAATAGTAGTTTGAATTAATGATACATTGCAATTTAAAATAATGTATTATAGACTTACCAAACAATTTATCTGAAAATTAATTCAATTAATACATTAAAATATACAATTTAAGAAAAAAATGTTTTGATATGTGTTAAATATTTAACACGACTCATACAAAAAATTTAAAATTTATAATATTTATAATCTTAAAAATTAAGTCTAGTTGTTGAATTGAAAAAAAAAATTATTAAAATACATAACATAACATTACAACACACAACAATAATTATTGTGCTGCATGTTACTTGCGTCCCAAAAAAAATATTTTTTACATCTTACTAATTTGATCAGTAACTTAATTCGATAAGATTTTTTTTTATGAATATGGTGTGAATGTGTGTAACGTGTGTTTCGATGATCATATTTAGAGGGGTGGGGGGGAATACAATAGTGGGAGAAGTACCGTCTCGTACCATACTACTCGGACATGCGGTGAAACGGAATTGCTGAGTGATAACGGAAAACCAGGGGTCCTTCGTTTTTGGATGTTATTACAGAATATATCAACAAATGTCACGAAACATTTTTAAGTGTATTATATTTTATAGGCTATAATAACAATTTATATTATACATAATTAATCTAAAATATTTTTTTTATCACTTTATCACTTTAGCAGCTATGGCATTGTTTCAATAAAAAAATATGTGTCCATAAAAATTTTTAATTTCTTACTATTTGCTACATATTAACTATAATATTATACAATATATTATGTTTATAATTCCTCAAAATGTAATAGTAGTTTGAATTAATGATACATTGCAATTTAAAATAATGTATTATAGACTTACCAAACAATTTATCTGAAAATTAATTCAATTAATACATTAAAATATACAATTTAAGAAAAAAATGTGTTGATATGTGTTAAATATTTAACACGACCCATACAAAAAATTTAAAATTTATAATATTTATAATCTTAAAAATTAAGTCTAGTTGTTGAATTGAAAAAAAAATTATTAAAATACATAATATAACATTACAACACACAACAATAATTATTGTGCTGCATGTTACTTGCGTCCCAAAAAAAATATTTTTTTTAGGTAGTAAATTTGATCAGTAACTTAATTCGATAAGATTTTTTTTTATGAATATGGTGTGAATGTGTGTAACGTGTGTTTCGATGATCATATTTAGAGGGTTGGGGGGGGGATACAATAGTGGGAGAAGTACCGTCTCGTACCATACTACTCGGACACGCCGTGAAACGGAAAAATCGGAGGCAAAAACATTATACATTTATAACATTATCACTCAAATAGGGGGTATTATTAACTTATAAGTTATAACTGAAAATTATTCAACTACAGTAGTTTAAAGATAGATTGGCACGGCAACGGCTGAGTGATAACGGAAAACCAGGGGTCCTTCGTATTTGGATGTTATTACCGAATATATCAACAAATCAACAAATGTCACGAAACATTTTAAAAATGATTTAGAGCTAATAATGTAAAAACATATATTCTAAAAAGTATTTTTTAAAACAAAATGTAGAAGTTTTTATACATTATTAAGAAAAAAATTGGTGAGGCGGACCGTGCGGTTGAAATACATCGTGCTAGTAACAGTAAAGTAAACTTACTGAAAAGCGACAATGCCTCAGTACCAATCTATCTGGAAACGACTGTAATAACTTTGAAAATTACAAAAGCACATAGCCCATGTCAATCTCAATACGTTTATACATCGTTCTAACGATTTGGTTAATTTTGGCTTGTAGGCTTAAATAAAGAACAGCAAATTATTTGATTTGTTTCGCAACTATTTAAATTAATATAAAGTTTAGTAAATTTTATAATCACTGCTTTTGGAACAATAAACATATAGTATAATTCTGTATTGAAGGAATCTGTTTCGTGCAGATTTGAACAAATAATTGTCGACTAACGACAGTCTCAGATAATCTCAACTGGTGATGTTGATACCAGGTGTTGGTCATAATCAGTTTTAAAATTTAAAATGTATAAATTCCAGGTGATTATTATATCATTAACCAATAACTCATGATTTCAAAGTCACTTTACATTTTTTGAAAATGTTTTCACACATAATAGTATAATTTAAGAATCAATAATGATAACTTAAGTATAGTACCTATAATAAAAAATATGTATTTATTGTTAAAAGTACGTAATGTATTATGTATGTAGGTATTTCATTTTAGGTTTATTTTTGTATTTATTTAAAGTAATAATAAAATAGCAGTAGATACTGAAATCTAATAATACATTTTTGGGATAATTTCGTCATGCAGATAATTGATGGGCCGGATAATTAACATGTGAATAGTCGACGCTCTGTTGTAGGTACGCCTAAAAATATTATTTTTCAGAATATTGGAAATGAAAAATATGTGTTTTTGAACAACAAAGTTAAAAGTTAAAAAAATTAATAACGAACAAATATAATAAGAGTAAAATTATTTAGAATATTGTTATCTTTTTTTCTTTTAATTACCTATGTAAAATTAAAATAAACAAAAATGAAATTTTTTTTTTTAAATTAGTGGTTCATTTTAATCACTATAACTACACAATGTTTATTAAATATGCAATGCTTTATATCAGCTCCAGGTCTCAATATTGTAATTGTTTAAAGTTGTCTGCGATTAATGAATATTATGTTAGATTGATCATCTTACATAGCCAATTAACTGTAAACTTATTAAAAATTTATAAATCTGTATGATTCAACACAATTTCTATAGAAAAGAAGGTATTGATCGACTTTAAAATTTTTTTTATGCAGTATTAATTGTGAAATATTAATTGAAAATTATTTTTAAGCTTACCTTTGACATCTGAAATTGTATTAGAATATTAAAATATACTAGTATATAAGTATTATACATAATATACTGTTGTACTCACAGTAATTTTGACAATACGTATACGGTGTCATAAGTGTGTCTATAACAAATTGAAATATAATAACTGTCTTCTGTTCTTTTTCACTTGTTATATTATTAACAAATATATTATATTTAATTGTAAAACACAACTATAGTGTATTTAAATTACTGGGTTGAATAGATACTACAATCAATGTATGTTGTATGTAAATAATTATAAAAATAATTGCACTGATGAATTTTACTCACCCCCATCTCTGACCGTCTTACATTGTTTGAAATACTCTTGTAAATATACGTCTAAACAGTATAATATTTAATTTTTTAAATACTGATAAGTTATCAGTGATAACATTTATAATATCCATAGGTGTATTCTGCATTAATATTTAATATTGTATAATACAATTTTTCACTAAATTAACTGTAAAAACTCACTGTGTTGATAATTTGTAAACGGATTATAATCTTCCGGGATAGAACGATCATCATGAAAACCATCCACAAACGTGAATTACCGCAAAATTCATGAAAAAAAATATAAGTTATAAAATATAATATTATTTTCTATTATAAACGTTGTATGGTATGTGCTCTGTGATTTTAATTTGTGTTCATTTTAATAAATATAGAACTATAACTGTTCAAACTTGTTACTACGTTTTTAGCTAATGTCATTAAAAACAACCAGTCCTCGCGGTTGCGTATAGGGTGTTAAATATTCTGAGTCTATGTGAAAATTGCTATAAATTAACACCGTCAATAAAAATCGATAAATGTTTTAACACGAAAACAATACTAACGAAAAGAAAGAAAATCTTCTCGTCGGTATTCATTTCTTTATTAAGTAATAATAATACTAGAACTACATAATCAATGACAACTTGTACTTTTGGGTATTGGATCACGTCATAATAATATAAGCCGTGTTTAAACCAAACCATCACCGAATCGTTCTTTGCCTAATCTGCATCAATGTCGTATCATATTCATGAGTTTGTAATCGATAACGAGTTTGTAATGGTATTCATTCAAATATTATTGTATTATAATTTAAAATTTAAAATTAAAAAAATAATGGTTATGTGTATATGTTTAACAACAAATATAAAAAATACCGTGTATTAGAGATGTAGGTATTGAAAAAATATGTAGGTATACTGCAGGTTCGACATTAAATTACAAAGTAGACCAGGGGCGGCTTTTAAGGGGGGGGCCATAGGGGCCATGGCCCTCCTCAAGACATCTTACTCTTTATTTTGTCAAATATTTTGATTGATTTTTTGATTTTGTATAACTTGTATCATATTAATTATTATGTGATAATATTTTGATCTAAAACACTGTCTTAGATTAGATCTAAAATAATTATCATCTGATAACGAAATTATGATAATTGATAACGTGATAGGAATGTGTAATCAGTAACTCTATAAATTTGCTGAATAATTTTAATTCACAAGGTATAATAACTGTTAAAACTCACTAAAATATTGAGATAAGTGTTCTTTGAAGTCATTAAGATGATCTGGAAAAGTAAATTTTCTATGACATCGCATATGGCATACTTAAATTATCACAAAATTAAAAAAAACTAAAGTTGGATGATATATTATTATTTATTATAAACGTTGTATGAAAACTCCGTATTAGGTCACACCTACAGGCTACAATAGGCTCTGTTATGTTGTACATTTTAAATATATAAATAGTATATATGTACATTGGGAACAACCTGTAGGAGTACAACAAGTGAATAAATTATTAAGTAACCAGGTGTTTAATAAGCGGAATCTAATTTAATAGATATTATTATACTTACACAGATGTACAAGAATGTGTACTTATAAATTATGGAAATACTTGTAGTCACCTACCAGAGTTTACTATAATATACTGCATAGTAACCCACCCACCCAATACCTTTAGTCAACCAATCAAAGAAGTCTAGGCAAAAAATCAAAAAATTCAGTTTTTCAAAACTTTTCATAACATAAAAAAACAATTTTAATTGTTAGAGTAACCTTGTATTTTGACTAGTACTTATTGTTTATCAATTGCACTCATTAAAATTTCTCTTAGAGAAATCTTGTTTTACAACATAATTTCGTTCTACTGAATGATGAAAAAATGAAAAAGAATAAGGTAACTAAAAAATGGAAAAAAAAGTAAGTCAAAGAGGACAATGACAATTTTTTAAATAGTTCTGAATATACTGGTGGCACATTCAACATTTGGAATTGGCCAATCACAAAATCGTATGATTTGAGGCATGGGATTTTTGGAAAGAGAGAACTTAAAAATTTTTTTTACCGACGATGTACAAAAAAATATTTTTGAATTAAGGACTAAAGAAATAGCAAAATAAATATTTAAAGAAACCAGCATGTTGTGGATAATAAAAAAAAGCAAAATAAAATGGACTAGATACATGTGATCATCAGATGATAAACATTCTTTTTAAAATAACAAAAAAGAATATATGTACACAATAATACTCGTAAAATACTTTTTAAATGTAATTACTTGTTATATAATATTTTAATGTGTAATATAATTTAACTGTCAATGTTACAGTACTTTTGAAAATGCATTCAAAAGTTAAATGTAATTAATATTAATATTTTTATGTATATTACATTTTATATTAATACTAGCTGATCCCGTGCACTTCGTTGCCCATTAAAAAAAATTAATAATGCCAAATCTATATGAATAATATATTTTATTTTATAATATAACGGTTAAAATATACTAAGTTATATCGTTACAACAATATTCAATTTATTTTGGGTCATTATGTATTTTTATTCGTTTTATCTATACAATACTTATCCGTCTCATTCTGTCCCGCCCAGCGTTGCCTGAGGCAAATATTAAGTTAAGATTAACCTCAAGCGATTTACATGCATCCAAACCACCAAGGTAATCCTCTGAATTGGATCGCGGAAATATGTGAGCAGTAAATTATTAGGTAGGTAATCCATCTGCGGTGTATTGCGGATCCCAATGAGGTGCGTAAGACCTATGCCAAAGATTTGTTTTTTTTTTATAAATGTATAGCTGAACCGGCAACGCTTTGCTATTGCTATACTTTTCATAGGTAAATTTGACCCAGTGAACTTAGTATCACCTACAATTCATTCATCTTTTATATAGCTGTCCTATACTGACCGTTCCGGGATTCTCCCGGCTTTTATAGACACATTTTCAACTATAGACATCTTTGATACAACGGCGGCAAGTGCGAGTATATTGTAAGTTATTAGTACGAAGCGAACGACGGATGTCGGGTAAAAAGTGTTTTAACGCGTTTATAGTTCGAACCCGACATCACTGAGTACGATTAATTTTTTTCACATTTTTGTTATTTTTTTCAACACCCAATTAATTTTTCCACACTAAAACCTTCCCCTAGTCTAGACCTATTTAATAGTGAAATCCGAACTAAAATCCGTATTGTTTACTTTTTGAGATTTTGGCGACCAAACAAACAAACGCTGTCTCTTTATATAATAGTAAGATAACTCGGTTAACAAAACTAAGATTAGGCACGCCTATAATAATCCTTGAGTTTAGACCTATTCATTAGTGAAAACTAATAGCTAAGTAAAAAGCGGAAAAAAAAGGAAAAAAAAATTGGAACCGTTACCGTGAATCGAACTTGAGACCATGTCTTTAAAAGATTTAAAATCCATCCGTGATTAACATTGTGCACTTAAGAGGCGATAACCCCGGAACCACTTAACCCGCAGCATACAAACTTAGATAGTAGCCGATTCTCAGACCTACTGAATATGCATATAAAATTTCATAAAAATCGGTCAAACCGTTTGGGAGGAGTATTTTAACTAACATTGTGACACGAGCATTTTATATATAAGATTTAAAATATAATTTACATAATTTAAATTAATTTAAATATTAATACCACTCTAAATTACTTACCAAACTGGCCTGCGATACAGGCGTTGACTAGTCCATAATTTTCTATACACATAAAATGTTATACGTATATTGCTAATTGTTACATGCTGATTTGTGCATAAATACATGCTTAAATTGAATACTATTTCGGTTATTGGATGCAATTATTATAAAACAAATTTTCATATTTTATCAAGATTTTATGTAAAGAGATGTTAGAATCTTGAATTGATAACAAAGTTTAATAACAAATACGACAAAAGTTTTTGTTATCCGAAGCTAAAATTAAACTTATTCAATATATACATACCCGAAAATCCCAGACTATTTAAAAATTCTGTGCGACATAAAAAATATTAAATTTATAAAATTAATAGATTAATTAATATTAATTGATATTAATTAATATTATTCGATGGAATATATAAATAAAAATGCATTGTAGTCAAATAAATAATCAAAAAATAATTAAAATTGGTTCATTTTCTCGTTAAGCTAATTATATACAATGTTTGTTTTAAAGAAGAAAAAAGCTGGTAGTTAGCAGTATAGATCATGAACAAAGAAGAAATATTTTTTTTATTTTCTCAATCAATGGTATAAAGTTTACCTAGCATTCAGTACCTTAGTCACTGTATTGGTTGTGTTTAAATTGAATTTAATGATAAATCATTACATGTGAAAAATCGATTTTGAGCGGTGTCCGTCAGCCTATATTACTAAATACATTAAGTATAATGCATGTTGTTAGTCTTATTAATTGGGAATAGGTATCTTAAAAGTAATCCACATTCTACATTCAAGTTTTAAGTGCTAAATAATTATATTTTTGAGTTTTATTAAAATAATGTAAATCGATTTTGTCCATTTTGGTTAGGTTAAACATTATACTTTGTTTTACCTCATTATTACAAAAGGTAACTACTTAGAACTTTTATTTATGACAAGTAGAAAATAAAACAAGTATCATCTTAAAATTAAATATTATTACCTACATTGATCATTCCTCCCATAGCCAAAAAAGGTTGTTTAAAAAAAGTTTCATATGAATTGTTACAATTAAAGTTGTTATATCTTACATACAGGTATTATAGTAAGGGTGAGCGCTTAATGCTGCTTTAATATATATTATCATTCTTATGATGCATTAATATATTGTAAAATGCATTATATTGTACTGATATGAAGAACTCTTACCTGTGCAATCTAGACATACAAATATAACTGAATTAAATAATTTTAAAGACATTTAAGTATGACAAATATTATTGGATGCATAGGGCATTATGCATTATACACTCATAAATATATTATATGGTTGATCAATAGTTTTTGTACTACAAATATCTATATCTTTAATGTTATCATTAGACCAAATTTTAGCTATTGCGTACCTACCGTTTTAAAAAGTTGACTAACCAATAATAATGGCAAACTTATCATAAACTTTGTTTTGAATACAGAAAGTATGATAATAATTTATGCCCAAATTATATTTACCCTATAGCTATAGTTAACGTTGCAAAGTTCTCCACGTTATTTGATGAATTTGTTTTAATAAATAATATGTCTCATAAAAATTAAATTCTTGGAAATTTATTCAAAAACAACTTAGTTCTTGAAACATTATTTATAATAAATTATTAATTAAGATAAAAGAATGAAGTGTTTACATTTATTATTTTACATTTTGTTATGATATGTGAAGCCTGTGATCCTAAGATAAATGGTTATTTTGTTAATAATAACTTAGTTACCTGTTGAATATAATGTAAGTGATATGTTTCTTATTTAATATCATTGTTATATTATAATATATTTATAAAATATTAGTTGTTATTACCTTCTTTGCTACCACTACAGCTTATAATACATATAACAGTTAATGTAAATACATCTTTATAAGAAATCATTGTTATTCTTGTATAGATTACTACACCGAACAATTAGTATAAACTTATCTTTGAAATTAATTTAATATAATGGTTATTTTCTGAGTGGGTAGGTATAATATAAAACAATTGTTTCAAAAAAAAAAAAAAAATGAACAACTAAGTAAATATTTTGTACAAAAAAAAAAGCTTGTTTAAATATTTATAAGCTATTTTAATTCAAAATGTGTTTATGGGTTAGTACGAGGACTGTACCTATTATGTAGAAAACACGATAACATACCTTCTGTGTGTTCATAACTGCAATTTATTTATTTAGTAATATGTTTTTCATACTGAAAATCGAAGTTATAGTTTCTTAAGGTATTGTTTAATTATTTGTTAAATAAAATATAAATTAAAACAATTTTAGTGGATCGAAGTATAAAAATATTTAACTAACTAAATTAAGTACAGTGTGTCGTAATACGCTCTAAAACCTAAAATAATGATCAAAGACTGTTTTTGGTCGGAAATACTTTTATCTAATGTACAAGTACAATAGTCGAAAAAAGAAAATTTAGCCCAAACGACCGTCGCCCATCGACTCATCTCGAATTTAACAACGGTCCCTGGACAATCTCATGCTTGCGCGTGACGCAGTGAATAGCACATTTATGTCACCTCAGCACATCTCGCTTCACGGGCATGACTTAATCATTATAGAATTTGCTTAATTGCTAAGATATATTATTACACCAATATTCCATAATATATAGGCATGTTCATTTTAATTTTATATAAAAGACGAATGTCTACAATTCAGGGATTGGAACCAGAACAGAAAGTACCGGTTATTGAACGGGTTCCTACAGAAAATCTAAAAACCGGTACCAGAACCGAAACCCATATGATAAAACAATAAGTTTTCAGATTCTTTTAGGCTGTTATCTGTTCTATGAAAATAAACATGAACATCTTTTAGGTTGTTAGGTATCTATTCTATGAAAATAACTGAACATTTCATTTAAATTGGGTTTTATTTTAATCAAATAATTATTTTTGTTTTATTTGCCTATGTCTATGGTATTTTAAAGTTAAACTACAAATAATCATATTATTTGACCGATGACGATTAATTTACAAAAATACTGGTTGTATTTTTCATTTGTAATATAACGAAAAAGATCGAACAACAATGATGTTTTTTTCCTAAATATCTACGAATAACAATATGAATGATGGACATATACTCCGTCTCGCTGAGTCCGCAGCGACCGATGTCCGATTTACAGCCAATGCAGCTTATAATTATTACATATTATAAATGTATTTTGTTAAACGTTTTTATTAAGTTAACTAATAAAACAAAATGCCAACTAAGCAATAGGTAATGTTATTTGAAAATATGCATTTTTAAGAACCTTTAAGTACCGGTATTAACCGGAACCCTAATTTTAAAATTTTAAGAACCGGAATCGGAACCGAATACATCGTGAAGGCTCCAGTCCCTGATCTACATACGACAGTAGGTACAACTGTTATGTAAAATATTCATTTTTTCTCCATTTTTTTTAATCGAGTAAACCCATAGGCAATACGAATAAGTCGGTTATTTAATTGTTACAATATTAAACCTGTCCCAAGCAGAATTGCGTTAGACCAGTGGTTCTTAACGTGGGTGGTACCGCCCCCTTGGGGGTATTTTGGTCTCTCCGGGGGGCTATAGTTTTGAAGGAGGCGTTGAGGGGGCGGTGAGCTTTTTCAAACTCGGAAATTAAAAATAAAACAATTTATTAATATTATATAAATAACTTGCCTGGATCAAGCTTAAAGACACTTATCCACAACTATGGCAACAAGTTAAATTGTTGCTTCTCTCTTTCCCGTCAACGTATCTGGTTGAAAAAGGATTCAGAGTTGTTGTTCAGCTTTTGACGAAACAAAGAAATCGGTTGGACATTTTCAACAAAGGTGATTGAGTTTAGCTTTGACCAATATCGAACCAGACATCGCCACATTAGCAGCTACTCATCAGGTTCAGGGCAGTCATTGATAGGTATAATTTTTATATTTTATAATTTTTTTTTTTCATAGTTCAGTAAATCTTTTTGTGTAGTAAAGTAAAATTGTTTTGTTAAGTGGTGTAAAATATAACCATTACTATCTAAAAATAAGAGTTTTTACTTTAATTAATAATGTTATAATATACTGATGAATAAATAAATAAATATATATATATATAAGAAGAAAATTTGATTTTGCATGAGGGGGGGAGGCGTTAGCAGTTAGTTATTACGATAAAGGGGGCGCTGAACTAAAAAAGGTTAAGAACCACTCCGTTAGACCAAAATGTAAAACTTCAAAATCCGATACAAAAACATATTTTTTTGAAAAATAAAGCTTTTAAATCAAAAAAATTTCTGAAAATAGATTCTTAGATTTTGTCAAAATGATTACCGAGTGGAGAGTAGAGGTTACGTAATACGTTGACTGTCTGGAGTCCAGACACAATGAGAACGATATTTATTGACTTGTTAACTATGTCTAAATTTACAATAATATTATTTAGCATTTACTAATTATAGAAATTTCTATGGGGGTATATATTCGAGTGCTAGAGTACAGAGTATTGTCCATATATGATTGTGAGATATTAAAAATATCTTATTGTCTTATTGAATATTTATAAAATAAACAGGTACCTAAAATTTAATAAAACAGTTTTTAGTTTATTTTTTTCAATATTTATAAATTGCACTTAGTTGTTCTAAGAATTAATTTATGTAAACATATAACAATGTGTTTAATAAATTATTTTTTGATATTAAAAATATTTTTCAGCTAAACTTGAAAATGTTCAAGTCTTTTTTAATTGCATTTTCCTGGTCAAAATGCTTTTTTTTGTAGCATTATTGGCAATTTTTTAATTCCTTTATTGAAGGTTTTTAGTGCTTCATTTTCCTAGCCCTACTGATGACTATCAAATTTTTACCTTAAAAAATATATCACTTGATATTTTTTAAAATTCCTGATAACTTGATATTAATTGTAAGTAAATCTGTAGGTACTATTATGGCGATTTTAAATTAAATAATTTTAAACGCGTGTAATATATTTGCTTGGTTTTATAATAATTTGATTGCAAGAATGGTAATTGCATTAAACTAGAACCTATAACATTTTTAGGAATTTCGGCTACAATCCATTCCAAATGTACATATGTACCTTATGATTTTATAAAATTGTATAAATTGAATAATATTTTGCAATACAACTAAATTGATGTTATACGAGTAGATCATTCAATAATGTATACAAGCCGCAAGGTATGATGTTGTGCAGAGATTTGCATTGCTTAATTTTCCGTTTGTTGGTATATTGTACTTAATTTCTACATACAATAATAATTTGGATCAAACATCATATTTTTATTTTTCTTTTTGGTTACGTCAAGCTATTTATAAATTAGCGGTTTCAAAGTAGACGTACGTGTCCCCAGCCCCACCACATTGGAATTTTCAAATTTTTTTTCGGCAAATATTTAGCATGTAATTAGCATGTATTTGCATGCTAACTTTTGGAATTTGCTTGCGTTTTATTTTGACGTGGAATCAAAAAGATTGGTGGGGGGGCTGGAGACACGTGTCTCCAGCCCCCCCCCCCACTCACGAAAACCACATATTTTCAAATTTTTTTCCCGGTCAATATTTAGCATGTAATTAGCATATATTTGCACGATTGGTCCCACAAACATATCTTCATCCGTTGGTTCGCAAAATTCGTTTTCCTAATTTGCACGTGTCCCCAGCCCCCCCCACCAAGTGAAATACTTGGAATTTCAAATTTTTTTCTCTACCAATATTTAGCATGTAATTAGCATGTATTTGCACGATTGGTCCCACAACCCTATCTTCATCCGTTGGTTCGCAAAATCCGTTTTCCTAATTTGCACGTGTTTTCAGCTCCCCACCGAGTGAAATACTTAGAATTTCATATTTTTTTCTTGGCCAATAATTAGCATGTAATTAGCATGTATTTGCATGTATAATTTGGGAATTCGCACGACCTTCCCTCCTCTCCAAAAAAAAAAACACATTTTCATTTTTGTATTTTAAATACAGATTTTTTTCTAAATGAAATTATATTTAAAAAAAAAGTAAAGTTGAATAAAAAAAACTAATTCGAATAATTAATAAAAGTGTCTCATAAAAATGATTTAGATAACTGACTTTTTTTATAATAACTTTATAGTTTGGGGGACCAGTATTTTTTTATTCAAATTAGTTTTTTTTATTCAACTTTGCTTTTTTTTAAAATTTAATTTGATTTATAAAAAAATCTGTATTCAAAAAAAAATCTAAATAGAATAAAAAAATCTATATTCAATAAAAAAATCTTGATTGAATAATACTAATCTAAATCTAAATAAAAAATCATAATAAAAAATCTATTTGATAAAAAAATCTATATTATGATGTTTTATTTAGATTTAGATTTGTTTTATCCAATCGAGGTTTTATTGAATATAGTTTTTTATAAAATTTATTTTTTATTATGATTAATTAATAAAAATGTGTTTTTTTTTTTGGAGAGGAGGGAAGGTCGTGCGAATTCCCAAATTAGACATGAAAATACATGCTAATTGCATGCTAAATATTGGCCAAGAAAAAAATATGAAATTCTAAGTATTTCACTCGGTGGGGGGGGGCTGGGGACACGTGCAAAGTAGGAAAACGGATTTTGCGAACCAACGGATGAAGATAGGGTTATAGGACCAATCATGCAAATACATGCTAATTACATGCTAAATATTGACTGGGAAAAAAATTTGAAAATATGTGGTTTTCGTGTGTGTGTGTGGGGGGGGGGGGGGCGGGAGACACGTGTCTCCAGCCCCCCACCTATTTTTTGATTTCACGTCAAAATAAAACGCATGCAAATTCCAAAAGTTAGCATGCAAATACATGCTAATTACATGCTAAATATTTGCTGAAAAAAAATTTGAAAATTCCAATGTGGGGGGGCTGGGGACACGTACGTAGTTTTTTGGGTTAATTAATTTGAAAAAAATACATAATTTACAATGAACATTAGGCCACTTAGCATATTATTCTATGATTATTTTTGGAATTTTTCTAAAAGATAACTGCAGAGTGCATAGTTTTGCTCAAGCAGAATTAAAAATACTATTTTGAATTTTCATATAAAGAACGAAGTAATTAGTAAACCGAGTAATAAATTGTAACTATTCTTAGAAACTTTGTACATTTATTTACATATTGTATGGTGCAATTGTAAAAGTTTCTTTTTGCTCCAAGAAAAAGGAATAAAGGAGATACTATAAAAGAGAGCCTAAAATGTTTGATATTTTATATTTTTTATGATTATAGTACCTTCTAGCCAGAATATTAAGCATTATAATTTCATTCGAGATAGGTCAAACTTGAATTTTCTATTTGGATTTGAACATGAATTTTGTTTGTACTTTTTCAAACAGTCGGCATTTTAATAATGTAACCTTGATCATTTTAAAAATAGATATAAGTAAACTCTTTACCTATAAAAAAAGAATTATAAATGTTTTGAAAAAAAAAATGTAATTGAATATGCTGTCCTGATCAAACATTTTGAACTTGATTAAAAATGATGCTCAAATTTGAATTTGAATTTGAATTTTCTTGAACATTAAACTGTTTGAATTTCTTAGATAGAGGTGTGTTATTGAGGAGGATATTGTGTGTTTAAAAATTCAAGAACCCACCTCTGAGTTGTGCATTTACTAGATTTATGGAATGTTACATTATTTTAGATTCTGAGCGGAGCGATGAATGTATTGATTTTACAATGTTGTGTCTTTTTTTTCTTATATTTTTCAAACGTATCTGGAAAAACAAATGTTGATGGTATCGGTTTTATGGTGGTATCGGCTCATGTTTTTTTGCCAAAAATGTTATTTTAATATTTATATATATTATCGGGTATAGGTTTTATATCGGAATATCGGATATCGGTAATAAGTGGTATCGGCCCATGGCCCATCCCTACAAATTAAATGCTGATCAAGTGTTTTAATGCACCCACAAACGCCACTGACGACGTTTTTCGTTTATTAGCAGGTGCCTACTGTATAAATAAAGATTGCAACCAACATTGTGTGTGCAATGTTTTACAACTTACAATGTCAAATGTTTACAGAAAAACATTATTGTTGAAAATAAAGCGTTGTGGTTGTAAAATAACAAAGGGTTAATAAATGACGAGTTGGCCGTCTTGTGTAAATATTGTCGCACGCTGTTGTCATTTACTGCTGAGGTTTGCTCATACAGTCATACCTGCTATGTACTTTATGCAAATACCTACTATATAGCATCTTTTTTGATAGGAAAGTGGATCTAGTTGATATTTTTGAGAGTTCAAAATAGAAAATACCTCTTAGTGCTTAAAAGCGTCGAGTACAAAAATGAAATAAAAAAATAACAAAAACGGACTTTTTTAAGATTTATTTTTGTTTGGCATTACTTAAATCCAAATGACTATACAGATGCTTGACATTTTCACTAAATGTTTAAGTTTACATATTTTTCTGTACATGATAACATTTTAAAAATATTTTGAATCTTTATAAGTTATTTAAAGGATAAGCAATTTTCGATTTTCATTTTTTTTTTAAATGTTTGTTGATAAAAGTTATTCACGAAGTCAAAGAATATAAAATTGTAATGCAAGGTTCCTTAAAAGCTGTATTTAGTGTAATTAAAAACAAAAAGTCAGTAGTAAATTCACAATAATGTTTTATGAGGTCTGTATAAACACCTACAACTATATATTATAGCTTAACCTAGTTTCTATGTTGTTACATCATGTTTTTAGTCCAATAAAACTAACTGACTAAGACTTAATTCTAAATTGTGTTATAATTCCATACATGTTTAATTTAGAGACTTGTTTTTATAAAAAAAAATGTCTATTTTAATGTCTATGTATTGCAATAAATAACAGCATAATATAATATATGTTCCTCATGTGGCCATGTTTACTGTTATATAAATATATCTACAGTATTACTAATAGTAAAACATATCACTACAATAACAAGAAACAAGATAAACAATGGATTTATTATAACATATAAAACGTGTGTTGTTTCAAGCACTTAAAAATCATATTAGTGTGTGTTCTATGGCGCATTTATTAATGGTAAAATATATTAAATTGATTTATAGGTGTGGATCCGGTGGGTGGGGTGAGCCGCGAGCATTACATAACTTCAGCATTCGCAATATTTGACACGACTTGTGTCTCGGTGCCTAAGTGCTATACGTAGGCACAATGGCATTTTTAAAATATTTAGAAGAACTTACGCACACAATGCTACCATAAATCAGTATTGACCTAGAAATAATAATGACAATAATAATATAAAATAAATATAAATATTTAATATATTATTCTAATATAATATTATTAAATATTTATAATATTATAAAATGTATGTTACAAATATATCATTTTTCAGATAATTTAGGTTAAAATTATTTAATTTTTATAAATAAAAAAAAAATAAACACTTTGTAAGTTAGGTTTTAACATCAAAACATTTTTTGTACATTTATAAAAGCTATATTGTCATAATACATTTTGTATTTTTTTTATTCTAAATATCATATTATGTTTGAATGAAATAAATTAATAACTTAAAAGTAACGATTTACACTTCTAACATAAATGCTATGTACAATAAATGAGATTCTCAGTTTTTAGATTCCGAGTGGAGCGATTTTACAATGATGTGTGTGTTTTTTTTCTTTTTTTGTGTCTGTCACCACGTTTGCCCTTAAACGTAGTAAAAGTGCTCCAATATTCTTCATCAGCATCTTTGACGATTTTCCGCTAAGTTATCGTTTGCAGTAACAATTAATAAAGCACAGGGGGGCAAACATTTAAACGCGTAGTAATCGATTTACGTCAAGACTGCTTTGCACACAGATAACTATATTTTGTCGCGTTATCAAGATCAGGTTAGGTTAGAAAATAAGTATGTTCTTCTACCACAAGAAAATAAACCTAAAAATATAATTTACGCAGAAGTAATTTAAAATACTTTACCTATACAAAAATACTAAAAAAGTACATTTATCGTACAAATTTACTTTGTAATTATTATAGTATAATTGCTTATAATTGTAATTGTTGTTGATTATTATTTATTTTTTAATTATGCCTGTGACTTGATATGCTGTCGCACATTGTCCACTTACTCCAGCGAAGTAGATCCAAAATGAGGTGAACAATCAAAACTTTTTTAAGGGTTGTCATTTTTTACGGACAACGAAGTGATCGGGATGATCAGCTAGTCTTCAATAATAATATACTATAATAAAGAAATGTACTCACTATATATATTTGGTAAGTTAGAATATACCTACATATATTATGTTTTTTTATCAGTTGAATTAATATTAACTAATAAAATAGGTAACTAGTTATGTTTTAAATATATTATTATTTAGGTTTTGCTGGTCATATACATATATGCCAGAATTATTTAAATTCTTACAATGTTTAGAACTCAAGGGTACATTAAAACTTCCATAAATAGTCACATGTTTATGAATATGACAGTATTTTTATTTTTATAGTCTTAGTGTATATAGTATATGATATATTATAACCTCAATTCTGAAATAGGTATACTTAACTACAAAAATATGTCATTAAATTAAGGTTCTTTATAGGCAAGTTTTACAACTTGGTTTTTTTTTAGGAAATACATTACTAAATAAAAATATTTTATAGATAAAATATCTTTTAGAGTAACGACGGGCTGTGGAAAGATTTTTTTCTCTTCGGCTAAGTTTGTCATTCAAGGATTAAGTGTTTTATAGATATCTTTAATATTATGTTAATTGGATATTATGCAGATTATATGCAGAATTCGCATGTGGGTCTTGGTTCTTTTTTCTATAGATCAAAATTTCCGAAAAAAGGGTGTTTTTTTGGTTTTATCGAAAAAATTTTTGGGAAAATTTGTTTTTTTTTAAATTTCTTAAAAAATTGGTTTTGTCCAAAAAAACTGGGATTTCCAAGATAAATTAGAATATTTCATGAAAAAATGGTTTTTTGGAAAAAACATTTTTTTCCCTGAATAATTGAAAAAGTAATGCGAAGTGGAAACTATAATAAATATAACAGTAAACAACTAAAAACCTATAATATAGCTAAATTATATTTTATTATAATATTATAGATAATATTTTAAGAAATTATTTAGTAATAACTAATAAGTAATAACGTTTCTTATCGTTATCAAGTACCTAATACTGGCTACTACTAAGTCTTGTATTATATTTCATATTTGTAATAATAATATTCTTATATTCTTATATCGTCTCCCACCAATAATGTTTTGTAGTTACGTATTTTCCTAATATTGTCAATCGTGCGTTGCCTATATTTATCAACAACTTACAAAAATATTAAATATAACTACCTAACATTTAAAAATACAAATGATTTATTTTCTGGAAAAATACCCACACTCACATAAATATTTCAATATTTGATAAGACAGGTAACATTATTTTTAGAACAAATATCCGTATTAAATATTAATAGTTGCATGCCGTACAATACTGGAAACCCTATTAATTTGGATTTTTTATTCTAACTTGGTCATTATTATGCTGCAATTTGAAAACGATGGTACAAAATGTGATATCTGGAATTACTTCAGATTGGCTTTAGTTTTGAAGATAAAACAATAAGTTATAAAAAGTTAATTCATGCTTCGTGTTGCCGTGTTGGTCTTAAGCTTATAACTCATTTTTCTTAAATAATAATGTACTAAAATGTATAAAACTGTAAAGATTTAAAAAAAGGTTTCTTTTAAAATTTTTTTTAACTGGGTTTTTTTATATTTGGATTATTTTAAGCGTAAATACAATTTTTTAATTTTCCAAAAATTCAGTTTTTTTTTTTAAATGTATTATTTGAAATTTTTCAATTTTTTCCATTTTTCCGAAACTCTGGGAAAAATTGATTTTTTCAGTTTGTTCCCGAATTTTTCCCTACATTTTTCGTTAAGTGTACGTGAGTGATGTTTGTGTGGCCGAAAGATGCAGGATACGGATTTGGAGTCAAAAGTGTCTTAGTTTGGTGACGTTTGTTATTACTTATTAGCTTTCTGATCCCATTATAGTTGTTAGTGAACAGGTATTTACAATAATGAATATACTACTATTGTGTTAAAAATGATAAACAACTGAGTAAACATTTCTTACAAAACATTTTCTGGTTTAAATATGTTGTTGATTATTACTGGGTCTGTATAATATATCATTATTTAGAAAACAAAATTACATACAACCTGTGTGTGCACATATGCAATTTATTTATTTCGGATGTGTTTCATACAAAAAATCGAAATTATGGTTTTTTTTATCAAGGTTTTAGTTATTTGTAAAATAAAATAAAAGTGAAAACAATTCTTCTTATTCATATCGCATATGGGTCAAAATTGTATTTTCAGCATTACCGTAGTACCTATAGTACATTAGTACCTACAAAATTGTGTTCATTAAATATTTTTAAATTTTAATCCACTGAATTGTTTTCATTTTTATTTTATTCTATTTTATTTTATTTTACAAATAACTAAAAACTTAATAAAAAACCATAATTTCGATTTTTGGTATGAATTAAATACCAAATAAACAAACAAACTTATTGTTGAAAAAAAATCGTTTCAATCGATATAACCGTGGCATAACTGTGCTAATAATTTCCCGATGACCTGTTTCTCGTATACTACACAGCTCAAATGTGAGTTAGCTGTCTCGTGTAAATATATTATTGTCACTCGCTCTTGTCCTTTATTACTTCGAATTGAAGAGCTCCGCGCAACAACGAGACAAGTCCTCTTTTTTTCAAAAGTCACTTTTTGATGTTATCATATACAGATTTTTTTCTTTACAATTGTATGCAACAACGAGACATGTCCAATGATTGTTTATTAATATTACTTAACTAAAACTTTACTCAACTATTTACATGTAATTAAAGATACTTATGTCGTATTTACAAATAAAAATATAAATGTTTAAAGTTTTGGTGAAATAAAACATGTCTCCTGAACAATTTCAAAAAGTTGACTTGTCTCGTTGGTGCACGGAGCCCTTCGTTTATCTATTTTATTTATCGTCCCGAATCGATGGATATGTACGGTGTTATTGTTAATGATAATTCTTAAATTATTTGGCTAAATACAGTTATTATTAACAAATAAATAATGTTCAGATAATATAGACTAAAGTCATTTAATCTTATTAATAAAAAAATAAACAATAAATAGGTTGGGTCAATATGTCAATATATTTTTTGTAAATTCATAAAACCTAGTGTCTTATACATTTTGTTTATTTAGTATCTTAAATATTTCAATAAAATTAATAATTAATTTAAAAATAACAATTTTTACTTGAGACATAATGATTATAATATAACATAAGTGAGTTCCTCGGGGTTTTTTTTTTTAATATTCTATATTTTTAAAATACAGTTATATATTTATATACTATTAAATAACATTGCAATAAAACAAAATTTATGTTGTAGGTCGTTCTTATAATGAGTGAAATTTATGCCGTTTCGTTGATTACTAATTTTAGAGTCTTAGGGTGTACTTCGAGCAAAAGCTTTCTGTACCTTCATGTTTGGTGTTCGACGGTCCAAACAGCTCCGTGCGTCCAGTCGACGCTATATCGTTTTTTAAATTATAAATCATAAACTGTTAATCTGATATCTATAATATAAATTTGTTTTTCTTACTACGCCTAATCTTAGTGTTTTTATATACTTTTTCCCCTGACACCTTGTTCACGCGGCAGCGAGCCTAGAGTATTTGTTATGTTCGCTATAAGACAGGTCGTGACGACCTATAATAATATTATAACCACCTCTGTAGAGCCTTTATCGGTCAAGTTGTTCAGAATTTACACTATCCCGAATTACGCACAAAAACATTATATATATGACAATAATTAAATTAATTACTTTAATAGCTAAATAACAAAAATATGATGAAATATACTTAGGAAAATTGGCTGACAGACTACCATCGCTCATAATTTATTATTTTTCGTATGCATTGAATTATTATTAAATTGTATATTAATACAAACATCACTGTGACTTATTTAATGGTGGGGTTCACTCGACACCTACTATAACGCAGCTAAAAGCGGTTAAAAATACTCCTTTTTTCCTGAAAATAATATTTAGCGCATGGACACTTTGTTTCAATATTAAGAGTGGTTTCCGGTATCAAATTTAATCAAGTTAGATATATTAAGATTCAGAAATGGCAAAATAATACTTTTATTAATATTTCGGAAAATTAACATAAAACAACAGAGTAATATGAACAATTAGCAACCCCAGTTTTCAACGATCAATAAATATTAAATTAATTAAATTAACGTAATTTTGATTACATTTAATAAAGAGTAATATGGTAACGTTATTTTATGTTTTAACTGGAAGTAAATAAATATTTTAATACATGACCTATTATGCATAGTAATACGTACTTATTGTGTTATATAAACTCATCGTCATTCCTAATCTAATTAGCAGATCTTTGTGGTAAGATTGTGATGCACCTAAAACAAAAAATTATGTAGGTACAATGTACATACAAATATGAATAGCTGTAACTTAAATATTAGAATTTTTTTAAACAAGATAATGTAAAAGTAAATTACTTGGCCAATTTCCTACGATTGCTGACAAAAAAAAAAAAAAAAACGTTATTAGTGTAGTTTACTTACTATACATAAGATAATTTTCATTCTTGCGTTAGTCACCATATAAATATAAATAGTGGCATGTTAGACTCAAATTATTAACTGGGACAATTTATTAAACTGGTTATTAGCCGCACGTCAAAATGTATCAAAATACAAACATTTTAAATTTTATAATCCATATTATTTATAAATATAATACTCTGAATACATTTTTTTTCGATTAAAGTTTATCAAAAAATAAAACAGATAAGACTATTTTTTTTTTAATTTTGATTTTACAATGTTATGTATGTGTGTGTTTTTTTGTGAACACCTTTTGGGCCAGTAAATATTCTTCGATTTTCTTCATCAGCATTTTTTCCGGTAAGAAAGTACATCTAATTGGTACTTTAAGGAATAAATCAATAGTGAATAATTCAAACATTTATAAAACGCTTCGTAAAAACAAAAAATAAAATAAGAAGAAACTGAAATTTTTAAGCCAAATTAATTTTGTTTTTTGTTGGAACCAGGGACTGGAACCTTAACGTTTTTTACGGTTCCGGTTCGGTTCCTAGAAAAAATAAAATTTCGGTTTCGGTTTGTTTTCGGTTTTTAAAAACTAAAATTTCGGTTTCGGTTTTAAAAAAATATATAATTTCGGTTTCGGTTCCATTTTGGTTTTTAAATTTAGGTTCCAGTTTTTTTGGTTCTCAAAAAATTAAGACTACGTTTCCTGTTTAGGTTTTGTACTTATGTAAGAACAATTTGATCCTGTTTTATTATTTAAAAAATATAATTAAGTATTAGACATTAGTATTTGGTAGAGTTAATTGGTCATAACTATGGCAGGTTATATAATACCAATTTTCCATCAGATATCTTACCAATTTCACAGGATTAAAGAGAAGACTTAAATAATTAAAAATGTAAAAAAATTACTCAGCACTGTTGCATTGATTCCTATGTATCATTTACCCATAACCACTTATTCAGTATTCAGTTTTAAATTTTAAAATATACACCAACTTTTTTTGATAACGATACCATATTAAACATTATTATAAATTGTAAGATTATACACAATCATAACATGCCTAGTTATTTATAAACAAATCTTCATAATTTCTCGTTGCTGTGGTAACTAGAAGACCTATATAGAATATAGATAAAGGTTATATTTTATAATATATTGTGCAGACAGTGCAGTAAATAATAACTTGTTTTTGTTGGCAATTCTTATTTCCTATTAAATTAACAGTTGTTACGTAGAAATCTTTGTAGTTACTTAAAATGTTTATTTTTAAATATTAATAATCCTCTTAATAATAATAATATTAATAATAGTATAGTATCTATACGTATTTGTTTAGTTCTTATTACCTACCAATGACATATAAATAAAAATAATGGAATTATAACAAAACCAAAATTAACCGTAAAAATCCTTTACAAAAAAGTATCGGTTCCAGTTAGGTTCCGGTTTTCAAATTAATTTAATTTAAGGGTTTCGGTGAGGTTCCGATTCCCAATATTCAAACGGTCCCGGTTCCAAAACCGGTTCTTTTCGGTACGGTTCCGGTCCCTGGTTGGAACACAATAAATAATAATGGTAGATACATGAAATCTTCACACAAAGTTTATACAAGCATTTATTATACACCATATAAGATATAACTTTACCTATAACTTGTTGTTAAGTGAAAATTAAAAAAAAGTTTAGTGTAAATCAATATTAGTTTTTTATAAGCGTCTTTAGAATTTCGACAAAATACGTCAAAATCACTTAAATTTGAAACTAAAAAAAGATCAGCTATTGGGTGCCGCTCTTCTGTACAGTAGGTACATCGAGTGGATCACTTTCCTGGATGTGTTAAATTTGTATTCAATAATATAAAATCATTATAAACGAAAAACGATTCTGAGGGAAGACTGTCTGTCAGCCTACATAACTAAGTGCATTTTATTTCCAAATTGTAACTTAAAATTTCTATAAAAAAATTATTATTTTTAATACATTTTTTTTTGATTTTGTGGTTTCACTATGAACTAGTTACTTATAAAAAACCGTTTTTTAAATTGTAAACTACAAAACAATTTGCAAATGTTCGATGGTGAATTTTATAATCAACATTTGAAGTATAAATGCTAATAAAAAAAAATTATACCGATATAGTTTTAATATTTTTGATTATTTTAACAACTTATGAGGAATCGTGTACCTATTACATTTGCAAGCAATTTGACCCAACAAAATTGTTTTTATTGATATTTATATAGAAAACCCATTTTAAAAAGCCGAACATTTTTTATGCCTACAGTTAGCTTCAAAACTGTCCGAATATTTATTTTATTGGTTGGTGTATAAAAAATGATAATCTCAACACTTGGTGAAAGTTTCAAGGGTCTTATAGGTTTTTTTTTCTTTTTAAATTGCAACAAAATAATAAAACGTTCCCTGAGAAATCAGTAGTTTACCGATGAATATTCACTTTTTTTTTGTGAAAGTTATAAACACTTATGGATAATATTGTGTGAAAATGTCAAACCTTAGATTTAAACAGAAACATTTTTATAAAAAATTTGCAACTTTTTTTCAAGTTTTGACGTACAACAAGTTATGAAGAATCTTGTATTCAATTTAAAATTTTTTGACCGATTTTGAAAATGTTTACCTTATGACTTATTATTTATGATTGTTTGAAGCTTGACATTGAAAACTAACGTTTTTTCTTGGAACTATTTTCTTATATTGTTTTAATTAAAAAATGAATAACCATAGACACTTGCAACTTTCAACAAATGATAAAAATTTGATTTGCAAAATACAATTAAATTTATTAAATATTTTAACTATTTTTGAGCTAATTGTTGGCATAGGACACTTTAGATTTGTACAGTTTTTTTGCTATAGTTAAACATCGATTAAAAATATTCGTTGGGTCGAAAGGCTTGTAAATGTAGAGCGAGGTTTCTTGTAAGTAAGTTAAAATGGAACCAAACACTTTAAAAATAATAATAACATGGTGGTTGTGTGTAAAAGTTAAAGTTAAAATTTGGATGGAATTAGATACCTATTTAAACAAAAAATAACGTGCACGTTAGTTATTTTATTGTAATTTAAATCATAGATTAAATATACTAGTATTTACTTATTTAATCTATGTTTAAATATACTATTCATGTGAAAAGGAAACTTTTAAAGTATATATTATTATTATTTATACACATACAATAACATTTTTAAATGCATCGTATTAGGCAAAAATAAATTTAAACAACTATATTATTAAATAAAAAAATAACTTATACTTACTAACAGAAACAAAATCATAAATTATACTTTGTAATGACAGGATACCATTGTTTAGAATCGTTTTTTTTTCACCAATATTTTATATTATTGAATTAAAATGTACCACATCCATTACAGTGACTACTTGTCGATTTTTTTACTATTAATTGTCCACTAAAATTAGGAGCTATAGACAAAAAAGAGTCGCGGGCCGCGTGTTTGATTTGTCTGGTTTACACCATAATATATTATAACCTAAATTCAGGGGAAAATGTTTTTACCTTTTCCTTGTCTACCTTTCATATCTACAAAAAAAAAAATAAGAAAATTTTAATTATCTATATAGTTAAAATCTACACATGGAAACCTAAATGGTTGAAAAACATTTGAATGCTGACATGTGAAAATTAAGAACTGGCTTTGCTATTTAAAGGCAATGAACCAAGATAAATTTTCAAATTAAACATTCTCTTTTAATCCATGCGTAATTGAAATTAAAATATAAAGATTTTATTTTATTTGAAAATTTTTTTTGTCGTAAATTGGAAAAAAATTTCTATGATGTCCATGCAGTGACACAAATAAGAAAAATTGTTTGAATTACTATTTGATGGTAAAGTTTGAATAAATGTTGTTATATTATTATGAACTAGGTACACTCGTAGTCGTGGATTACATCTATTATTACAGACACATTTTATATATATGAACTATGTACGTGCTACATGAGTAACAGGAAATACTTGTTGGTTTATAAACAATAGTAACGTTCATCGTTTAAGCCATGGGTCGGCAATAGGCGGCCCGCGGGCTTTGTCCGACCCGCGGAAGGGAAATAACTGGACCGCCAAAAATTTTCTTAATTTTCATATATTATATTCTATGTATCACTCCCCCTCCCTTCATAATAAAAATTAAATAATATAGAAATCAATTTCATTAGGCGTTGAGACAATAATAACGGTTTATGATTATCTGTGTTGTTGTTGAACGTGCCGCAGTCACGGCTTAAAAAATAAATACATTAATGATAAAATTAAGTTTAAGATTTTTTTGGCCCTCGAAATTTTTTTTTTTTAATATCTGGACCGCCATATAAATTAATTGCCGACCCCTGGTTTAAACGGTGTAATTTTTTAAGTCGACTAGCCGACCCGTCACGGCTTCACCCGTGATTGGTTGCTTATTTTGCCTTCGGACGATGATAGATATGTAGAATTTTTATTCAAATTTAGTAAACTTAGTAAATATAAAAAACGGTTAATGAAAACGTATTGAAATGTTTCTGTGCGGTATTAATGATAAATATATTTTTATTAAAAATGAATACAGATGTACAAAAGAAATGCTAATTAATCTATTGTAGATAAAGCTGCATTTTATAAGACTTCTGAGTATATAACGTTTTTTGTTGTATTTCCTGTTGAAATCAAAATAATTAGATGATTCGGGTCCCCACAGGGCCACAGCCACTCGAGGCAAAAAAAAATTGAAAAATCGGGCGACATGGTGATACTTAAACGGGCATTTGAAACAGCTCTGTGAAAAAAAATTTGAAAAATGTTAAACAGTGTCGTCGCCAAATGGGAACATAAAATACTACCACAACTTCTCCCACCCTTTCAACAAAAAAAAATGATATAAATACCTATTGAAAAAAAAATGGGTGTTTGTGTTTTTTTTTAACGTTTATTTTCTAAAAATTGATCTCTATTGATTAATACAACACTATTCATTTCCATTAATCAATTTGAGTTTAATTTAATCTATAATAATATATTAAATGTTCTTACATAAATCATATGCTTTTATGCAGTATTTGTACATTCTTAATACTAAAAAATAAATAACAATCGTATTATTATTCGATCATTTATCACATTTTGGGTATATTAATTTATGATTTAAATTCCTTATTAATAAATAAAACAATACAATTCACTGTCAGAATTGTTTTTTTTAATTTAGTTCTCCGAACGAAGTTTTTATAAAGATTCTGGCCATGTTTCTCTTAAAATAAGACTATACTATATATAAATAGTATAAATAGACTATGCGTTCACTGACCATTTCCAATCATAAAAGATACTTCAATTCCATTGTCCTCAAAACATATCTTTGGTTTAAAGTCATGTCTATTTTCCTCAAAATATTAAAACCCATTTGATAAAAAAAAAAACAGATATTTTAACTGGCACAAATATAATTAAATGTTGTGTTCCCGTTGTATTATGAAGAGATAACAATAAGCAATCACGTACGATAATAATATTCTCACATTTTGTGTTTTATGAGTAGATGTAAAATTAATAAAAGTGAAAAATATCCACACTCTAATAACATTGCACTAAAGAATATTATGATATTTTCAATAGTTTAAAAATCTAGGCATTTATCAAGAGGACGAAATATTTCAATCAAAATGTATATTTTAAGACGTCTTTACATTTTTGGATAATACTGAGATGTCTATTTATACTATTATAGAATGTATATAATCGAATAAATGCGTAAGATAAATGTAAATATTTACTTGTATATTCATCATGATAATCTATAAGTTTATAAACAAACATGTTATTACTTATTACAATGTTAATGTTAATGTTATTATAATGTTGGTTATTACACTTTGAAGTAACGTATAAGAACATGCATTTAGAAGTAATTTATGAAAGTAGTTCGTTTTGGTAAAATGATTACTTAATAATGGACCTATTCATTTATCATGGGTATAATGTATTTTGACATGCAACTAAAATAAGGAGGTTCTGATTATTTAAATATTTTTTTTATGAACGGAAAAGGTTCGTTTTGGATAAAACAGTAATTTTTAAATGCACGTTAGCCCGGAAAATAGTACCAATGTTATGACCTATTCCGATGACACCAATCGATGATTTTGTAATATTGTCATCAATAATTATAGTACGTTTTATAATTCTGATCTATTTTTATTAAATGTTTATGTTTATTTTTTTATTAATTTTGTAATTTCTTGTGCCTGAATTGTATAGTTATATACTTGCCAACAGGTGTTATTATTTTGTCTGTTGAAAAATAATATTTTACAAATAAAATTAAGTAAACACAGTAAACAGCTATTATAATCATTAATGAATAAACATTTAAAAAATAATAATGAATGCATTAGAAATTGTATAATAGTGTTTGTGTAATATAATATTCTTTTTGAACTACCCAAAAGATTTTATACACATATATTTTTTTTTTGTTTACAATGTTATAGGGAATTTCTTTAATGTTTTTTATAGTTCAACTGATTATAAATATAATATAATATAAATATAATATATAAAATGTCTAAAATACTGTGAATTTATGAAGCAATTTGTACTGTATGCCAGTTTTGAACAAAAACAAATTTGATATAGTATTTTTTTTGTACTTTATAATCAATTGTTAATCGAAATTGAAAATGGTAAAATATAATTTCAATAAACTAAATATGATTTAAATATTTACTATTTACTATTATTAATATATAGCTCTTATTCTTTGTAGTTTTTTTTCTTCCAAGCCCTCCCCTCTCCGACACAACTTTCATCAAAGGGGTAGATCTTATAATTTCTCAAATAAATTCTCCAAAGTCATACACCATAATTGTATCTGTTTCGACTACTTATTATAAGTCCTGCCCCTTCCAGTGCTGTTAGCTAATCTTAAAATCTCACATTCACATCTTTTGTGCTTTTTAAATCGAATGCAACATTATCTACAAATACCTTGTACCATATATATATATAGGGCCGTTTGGATAGGAGATGGAGTGTCCAGGGTGATCTATTTTTCCACCAAAATCGATCTTTCCGTTTACCGCCAAGTCAGTTTACCGCTAGTACAATAATATATATTTCCTTTTTCCGCCACCACAAATTTCAGTTTGTATATTTTGGTAACACGTTAGGTAACACACATTTTGAAAACACGCTGAGTTATTGATAATTGGCAATAATTTTTAAAATAACAAAAATAATTAGGTAATCGATTATTAATTAAATATATTATATATTTTTTTAAAAAAAAAACACATTCGAGTGATACTTAAAGTAACTGCAATCATAGAATATTGTACAATGTTATTACTTATTACTATTATTACAAGTCAAAATTACATTTTTTATTTCTTATAGTTATATGCTGTTTATACATATATCGAAATATCTCTCCCCTTTTATACTGATCAATTGAACACTTTTGGTTATTTTTGCTGTTTTAAAATTTGGTTTAGTGGTGTTTTGGGTTTTCTTAATTATTTTCTTTTTTGTCATTAATTAATAAAAAGTTTTGGTTTATGTTTTGGTCATTTTGTTTGGTTTTCACGTCGATTGAATTAAGTATGTTATGGGAATCATCTATATTAATAGGATTTCGATAAAATATACGTACGTATATAATATAATATTTGAGTTCTTACAACCAGGGGTTACCAAAATATACAAACTGAAATTTGTGGTGGCGGAAAAAGGAAATATATATTAATATAATGGCGGTAAACGGAAAGGTCGATTTTGGCGGAAAACGGTGAGGAGCAGTGCCCCCCCCCCCAACCGTTCATACGATCATGTCAGTGGGCACATTTATACACTGAGTAGCAAAACCAGTTTTTGACAAAATTGATTTCAATTTTTTGGTGTTGCTCATAATAATTAATTACGCCCCCCATAAATACTCAAAATGTTCAACGAATTGTTATATTAGCAATTTCTGTACATGATAAATTATTGTAAATTGTTTGACCTTTTTTGAATTATTTATAGACATTTGAAATTGTTGATTGTTTTTTTTTTGTTTAAATGTCGATTGGTTTAAAGGTTTCTAATTTAATACAAGTTTTCTCGATCATATGCCATTTAAAAAATAAAAAAATACACTGTGACAATATTTTATTTGAGTATTTAAATTAATAATTATGACGAACATCGTCAAAATATCGGAATAAATAGTTCATCATTTAACAAAAAAAACAATAGCTTTTTTTCTTGAACCATTAACATATCATTTAAAATGTTTTATTGTAATTTCTAAATACTGTGCATAGTACTTGGGGACATTTAATGTATATAACTTTATTTTATACACTCAATAATATCTTAAAATCCATTGTTTCGGTAATAATTAAATAAAATATAATTTTGGTACACACTAACTATAAATTAGGTAAAAAAGTATATAATATAATTATAAGCTTACTATCAGTATCTGTGAATAAAAACATGTAAGTAAATGATTAGTGTTATGAACCAAACTATTAGATTACCAAAATAATTTTCATGACCAATTTAGTACATCAATTTAATTTTTAAGACTTCAAAAAAAAAATATAAACATATAAAAAATTGATCAAAACAAATTGATCAAAACTTTTTCATTTAACGTTTGTTTTTGGTCTCATAATGGTATCTATTTATAGATAGTAAATAATATAAATATGTAAAATTAGTGGACTTACCTGTATAAGCTATAAAATTATAATCAAATGTTTGATTAGTACAGTTTGAAATCATATATTATAAACAATTAAATATTTGAATAAGTTATGTAAATAGTTATGGAAATGTACTTTTAAATTAGAAAAATGCTTTAATAGTTTAATCTCCAACGTTCAGAGTAGTAACTAGTAGACTTATATTTTTCAGCAAACATTTATTTTACAATGACTCGTAAACGAAACACGGCTGCGGTATATTTATTTGTCCTGTACCGTCATTTCTTTAATAGTAAAATGATTTAATGTTATATTTTTTCGTTGTCGAAGTGACCATTATTAGCCAAATTATATTCGTTTTATACGTTTAATTATTAATTGTTCTATAGGAATAGGAAGTTCTATAAGGGTCAATTACTACATATTATGTGTAGGTACAAGCGTGCACTAATCGGCACTATATTATTCTGACAACCTACTGCATACTGCAAAGGTACGAGTATAGACATTTTGTGTTGTATGTATAAAAAATAAATTTTATATATCACTTAAAATTTAACACTGTAAGATGATAGAAAACTAGGTAACATTTTGGAATAATACTTAAATTTAAAATGTTTTTATGTTTACAATATGTGGAACTATGAATAAAAATGGTATTCTATAACCAACGATAATAATTATATACTCACCATCGTATGATTG
This sequence comes from Neotoxoptera formosana, assembly GCA_022818045.1. NCBI lineage: Eukaryota > Metazoa > Arthropoda > Insecta > Hemiptera > Aphididae > Neotoxoptera > Neotoxoptera formosana. Next base: position 84,134,367 of record CM040630.1, read on the forward strand.
TATTATTTCTTCTGTTAAAAATAGAGATATCTTACAAATTAAATACTTAAACGGTGATTTAAATAAATAGCAGATGATATAAAATATTAAACAAAAAGTTATATTTAATTCATTCGATCAACTTTAACGTAAACTAAATAATTTTGAAAAAAACTCAAATTTAAATTATTTAATTATTTAAAATAACTTTCATGTTACTGTTAAACATTGGTTATCTTACTTTCACATTCTATAAGTAATCAAAACATTTTAAGTTAAATAAATATTTCCTTAAATGTATTAAATCCAACCCAATTTAGTAGGGCTTAGTTTTGCAATCCACCGACAGCAGAATGGGAACGTCCCTCGGTGAGATTCCACCTACATCTACTTTACTCACACCAGAAAATTTTGTGTCACGCTCTATTTTGTTTGTATATCTCTTCTTCGGTCATCAACTTCATCTGTTTCCTTAAAGATTAATTTATTTACTGTCTCCGATTCACCTTTCCTCATACTACACTTAAATTACCCATAATGAATTAATTTTTTATTCCATTATCTTTAATTAATCTATCTTTGCATTTTCATCTCAGTTACCATAATCAGTTGTATTGTTTACTGCCAACATTTTGATCAATACGATATTACAGTCTCACAACTGCTTAGTAAGAATTAACTATTGACAAGAAAATAATAATTTATATTAATTTGTGTATGAATGTAAAATGTATGAAAAAATAAATCGAATAATAATTTTAATATTTTATTAGGAAATGTTATACATTATATTATTAGAGTAAAGTAAAAACTTAATATTCTTATAATTTAATACATATTTGAGTCACAAAAAAACCGAATTTTCGGGAAACTTTCTAGATAATACCTCTACATGGTGCCTCCTAGGTAAAGCTAATAATGTACAGTAACAAAACTTGAGTTTTCTTAAAATTAAGATCCTTAGAGCTGGGATTCAACTTACTAAAAAATTATATACAAAACACGTCGGGACCCAATTCGTGCTATTTTTTAAATTCAGGACTTAAATCAATGATTATCTTTCTCGATTACATTCTTCAATATCATACACAATTGTTCCTGTTTTACAATTACTTATCTTTAGTCTTTTTTCTTTCTGAGCTATTTAACAGTCTTCAACCTTCCATTTACAACATCTTCCAGGTTTTTTCCCTCGAATACATTATTACTATTAAACATCTTGCTTCAAAACACCCTCATATATATTATAACCTCGTCTGTTACAAAAATGAAAGAAGGTCTCAATGCTAAGCCCTGATGCACACTTATAATGAACTAGGTAAAATGTAGTATAAATAAATATAATCTTACTTTCAACAGCTGTAAATATATGAACATAAGTAATTGATTAGAGTTATGAAACAAAACACTATATAATAATATTTTTATTTAGTTTCATTTGCAAAACAAATCGATTATACAGATTAATTTATAATTTATTTGCTGTTTTGTATAAAATAACAATCTTTACAATTATCACGTAGACGTAATTTTTCATAGATCAATTATATATTTGTTGGTATAATATAAAGGTGTATAATATTAAGTACTGCATGTACATCGTTTAAATGTATACGATTATTGAACTTACCTTTTTTTTTTAAACCTTTAAAACATAAATATTTGATTAGTATCTCCCATTTGGTGTAATAAAAAAAATAATTGAAATGTTTTGGAATAATGTATGTATATATATTTATTTGTTTACAGTAGTATATAATTGCCGATCCTGGGACCACCTCCGCCTCCGCCACCACCTACGCCGCCACCTCTGCCACCACCTCCGCCTCTTCCACCTCCGCCTCCACCGCCCGACCCGCAACGTAGAAAACATATATTTTTTTGCTCCTGCGCATGGGAAAACGTATGCACGCATGTGACAACATACCAAACACGTAACCTATATATGTTGGATACGTTGCTGGTCGGGCGGTGGAGGCGGAGGTGGAAGAGGCGGTGGCGGAGGGGGAGGTGGAAGAGGTGGAGGCGGAGGCGGTCCCAGGATCAGCAATTATATACTGCTGTTTATATCTTCTTTTTTAAATTCTAAGCAGATCGATTAATGTATTGGTAATGATATTTTATTTTATTTTATTATTTGTAATACCTATTTTTGTAGAATAAAAATCTTTACAATAACAAGAGGACGTACTTTTACACATGATTAAAGATATATTGGTTTCATAACTGATATTACGTAAAAAAAATACGAATTTGTTGCCTCTTCTGATGTGTTCCATTTGGACTCCCAAATGCTTGGAGAACTAATGTTTAGAACTTCTAGCTGAGAATTGCAATAACTGTGAGTTACGATATTATATATAAATAGCTCCCTATCGTCCAACACAAGCTCGTCCAACACGTAAGCTTACAGGAGTTAGATTAATCAAATCTTAAATTATTTAAAATTATTGCACTTTTTAAACTATACAAAAAATATTTAAATACAAAAAAACAAAATTTAATACAAACACATCATTACTAACATCATATTCTATGTTAAGGTATTTGGTATTTTGTTCTTGATTATACATACAGTAGATGGAGAGCAAAAGTAGTTTTTAGAAACTTTTTTTTTAGCAAACCTTTTATACTTAAATTTTCTGGACACGAATACTATAAATTTTATAGCTATGTAATGCTATTTATGAAAATTTAAAATGTTCTACTTTTTTAATTTTTTTTTTTTGACTATTATTGAATTCTTATTTGTAAGGAAAGAGATTTAATAAAAGGTCGCCCTTGCAGACTAACAATGCTATTATCTCGTACGATAAGTACGTGCGTTTGGCCAGCCCCCCCCCCCCCCAAACGGAAAATCTATAAATAAACTATGCAGATATTTCGCACGTAATTCGCACGAATTCGCACGCCTAATTTGGGAATTCGCACGACCATCCTTCCCCTCCAAAATCAAAAAAAACCATGGGGGGGCTGGCGAGACGTCTCGCCAGCCCCCCCCATGGTCAAATTTTAACATTTTTGGAATTTTCTTTTTGCAAATATTTCGCATGTAATTCGCACGAATTCGCACGCCTAATTTGGGAATTCGCACGACCCTCCTTCCCCTCAAAATCAAAAAATAACCCCCCCCCCCATGGTCAAAATTGACTTTTTTGAAATTTTCTTTTTGCAGATATTTCACACGTAATTCGCACGAATTCGCATCCCTAATTTGGGAATTCGCACAATCTTCATTCCTCTCTCAAAAAAAAAAAAAACATTTTTAGCAAAAATCATAATAAAAAATCAATTTCATAAAAAACTATATTCAATAAAAACCTTGATTAGATAAAAAAAATTTAAATATAAATAAAAAATCATAATATAAATTTTTTTATCAAATAGATTTTTTATTATGATTTTTTATTTAGATTTAGATTAGTTTTATTGCACGAAGATTTTTTTTCATTGGATATAGATTTTTATCAATCGTAGATTTTTTATAAAATAAAGCATTTTTTATGAAATAGATTTTTATTATGATTTTTTATCTAGATTTAGATAAGTATTATTCAATCAAGATTTTTTTCATTGAATAGATTGTTTTTATTCTATTTAGATTTTATTTTAAATACTCATTTTTTTTATAAATCAAATTACATTTTTAAAAAAGTCAAAGTTGAATAAAAAAAACTAATTCGAATAAAAAAATACTGGTCCCCAAACTATAAAGTTATTATAAAAAGTCAGTTGTATAAATCATTTTTATTCATTATGTAATTTGAATTAATTGTATTTAACTGACTTTTTATAATAACTTTATAGTTTGGGGACCAGTATTTTTTTATTCGAATTAGTTTTTTTTATTCAACTTTGAATTTTTTTAAAAATGTAATTTGATTTATAAAAAAAATGAGTATTTAAAATAAAATCTAAATAGAATAAAAACAATCTATTCAATGAAAAAAATCTTGATTGAATAATACTTATCTAAATCTAGATAAAAAATCATAATAAAAATCTATTTCATAAAAAATGCTTTATTTTATAAAAAATCTACGATTGATAAAAATCTATATCCAATGAAAAAAAATCTTCGTGCAATAAAACTAATCTAAATCTAAATAAAAAATCATAATGAAAAATCTATTTGATAAAAAAATTTATATTATGATTTTTTATGTATATTTAAATTTGTTTTATCTAATCAAGGTTTTTATTAAATATAGTTTTTTATGAAATTGATTTTTTATTATGATTTTTTTTTTTTTTTTTTTGGAGAGGAATGAAGATTGTGCGAATTCCCAAATTAGGGGTGCGAATTTGTGCGAATTACGTGTGAAATATCTGCAAAAAGAAAATTCCAAAAAAGTCAATTTTGACCATGGGGGGGGGGTTATTTTTTGATTTTGGACGGGAAGGAAGGTCGTGCGAATTCCCAAATTAGGCGTGCGAATTCGTGCGAATTACGTGCGAAATATCTGCATAGTTTATTTATAGATTTTCCGTTTGGGGTGGGGGGGGGCTGGCCAAACGCACGTACGATAAGTCCTCGTTCAACCATTCCCCATTTAACGTTGTAGAAATTGAAATCCATGTGTTCAAGTATAACGTCGTCGTCAATGTAAGATTGTATGTATTGTAATATATAATTATTTTATTTGAAAACGTAATATTTGATAATTTAATATTAATAATGTATTACAATTTATAGGCTATAACAACAATTTCTATTATAAATATTCAATCTTATATATTTATTTTATCACTAATCAGCTATGGCACTTTTTCAATAAAAAATATATGCCCACACTCCACAATCATTTTTAATTTCCTATAACTTGTCATATATTACCTTAATAAAAATAAAGTAAATGTAAGAAATTTCTCAAAATGTATCGGTAGTTTATATCAATGATACATTGTTATTTAAAATAAATGTATTATAGACATACCAATAACACTATCTGAAAATTAATTCAATTAATACATTTAAATATAAAAATATATTTTTTAATATGAGATAAATATTAAACACTTCAAAATATTGTTGTATGAATATAATACAACAATTTAAAAAAAATATATAATATATATAATCTTAAAAATTAAATCTGTTGTTGAATTGAAAAAAAAAATATTAAAATACATAATATAACCTCACAACACAATAATTATTGTATCCCAACAAAAACGTTATCTTCGTGTAAAAAAGAACTGAAATTAATCCTAATTTAGTTTAATAGGCTGGAAACAAATTTATTTATTTTAACATGGTCTGCATTATTAATTATATACTAGTTAGTGAATTAGTGCTTAACTGTACAATTCAAGCTGAATATTCCTGTCAAAAAAACTAAATTTGGATAAATTACAGTTAAAATAAATCATATAATAAATAAATATAAATAATTGATTTCTTTTTATTTAAAGAGGAAAGGAAATTTAAATTAATTATTATTAAATATATTTTACACATTCGACCATAAACTTAGTTTCTACCTTATATATTACACATTTCAAAGCAATTATTTGTAAGTTTTTTTTCATAGCATTTTTTTACATCACGGAGTTAAATGGGTGTTTTTGTTTGGATATCTTTATTATTATTTTTTTAAATTATATATAAATATATTGCATTTTCATTATTGTTCCATTACTATAATGAAAACATCTTTCCCACCACGGGGCCAACGCTCAAAATGTGTAAATGTATCGTTCAGGTTGCATGTTGCTTGCGTTCCAAAAAAATATATATTTTCCAGCTAGTAAATTTGACCGGTAACTTAATTCGATAATAATTTTTTTTATGAATACTTTTTTTTATTTTGAATTTTATATTATTATTAGAATTATCAAGACATAATGTACAACATACGTATTTATATTAATTAAGTATGTTTAAATAATAGATTAAAAATATTTTAAAAAAGTATTTTTTAAAACAAAATGTGAATATTTTTAAGAAAAAAATTGGTGAGGCGACTGAGCGGGTGCGCGGCCGGACCGGACCGGTCGAAATACACCGTGACTAGTTTGGGCTAAACCTACTGAAAAGCGACGCTGCCTCAGTGGCGTCAGTGCCAATCTATCTGGAAACGACTGTAATGACTTTGACAAATTACAAAAGCACATAGCCTATGTCAATCTCAATACGTCGATACATCGTTCTAACGATTTGGTTAATTTTGGCTTGTATGCTTAAATAAAGAACAGAAAATTATTTGATTTGTTTAAACGGAACGTTCGGCTTACAGTAAAAATACACAGTCGTGTAGCTATGCTATTTTTTTTTTTTACTTAGCTTCGCAACTATTTAAATTAACATAAAGTTTAGTAAATTTTATATTCACTGCGTTTGGAACAAAAAACTTATAGTATAATTCTACATTGAAAGAATCTGTTTTGTGCAAATTTGAACAAATAATTGTTTAATATTTTCAGTTGTTTCCTCTTTTGTTGACTAACGACAATCTCAGATAATCCTAACTGGTGATGTGGAAATCAGATGTTGGTCAAATCAGTTTTAAAATTATAAATTTATAAATTCCACGTGATTATTGTATCATTCACCAGTAACCACTCGAGTGTACTCGAGTAACTTGAGTATAGTATAATAAAAAAATATGTATTTATTGTTAAAAGTACGCAATGTAATATGTATGTAGGTAGGTATTAAAAATTAAAAAAAAAACAATAATTCATTTTTGTATTTATTTAAAGAATAGCAGTAGATAATTAGTACTGAAATCTATTAATACATTTTTGGGATAATTTCGTCATGCAGATAATTTATGGGCCGGATAATTAACGTGTGAATAATCCACGCTCTGTTGTTGGTACGCCGAATAATATAATTTTTCAGAATATTGGAAATGAAAAATATGTGTTTTTGAACAACAAAGTTAAAAGTTAAAAAAATTAATAACGAAAAATTATAATAAGGGTAAAATTATTTAGAATATTGTTAGGTATCTTTTTTTTTTTTAATTATTTAAAATTAATATAAACAAAAATGAAAATATATTTTTTTTTAAATTAGTGGTTCATTTTAATCACTATATAAATACACAATGGTTATGAAATGTGCAATTCTCAGCTCCAGGTCTCAATATTGTCATTGTTTAAAGTTTTCGGCGATTAATGAATATTGTGTTGACTTGCTCAATTTACATACTTAGCCAATTAATTGTAAACTTATTAAAAAATTTATAAATACGTATGATTGAACATGATGTCTATAGAAAAGGTATTGATCGACTTTAACATTTTTTTTATGTAGTATTAATTGTGAAATATTAATTAAAAATTATTTTTAGGCTTACTTGAGGTATCTAAAATTATATAAGAGTATTAAAATATACTAGTATATAAGTATTATACATATTACATAATATACAATAATATAACATTTTTTTTATGTCCTTAATAATAATTGTGAAATATTAATTTAAAACTATTTTTGGGCTTACCTGGGTTATCTGAAATTGTATAGGAATATAAGTATATAAGTTTGTTAAGCTTTCATTACGTTTTAGAACATATATTTAACAAAATAGGGTTAAAATTTGGGCCAAAAAGCTTGATTGTTTAAATCGAGGTTCCATAAGAATTTTACTTAAAAAAACTCAAAAATATTAAAATTAAATTAAAATTTTTTTATAAGTTTTAGATGTAAAATATAATTAATTTGGATGAAATTAGATTATATTTTGAAATTTAACAATTATTACTTATATTAGTCGTATGCATTTAAATAATTCCACTAAAACGTATATTATTTTTTAAACACATAAACATTTTAAGGTATCAATATTAATGGTGAACTATGTATTAAAATGTATAAATCGAATGGCACTATTCTAAATTTTAAGGTTAGTTTATAATATATCTATATGTACATACTACATAATACACTGTTGTACTCACAGTAATTTTCACAATATGCATACGGTGTCATAAGTGTGTCTATAACAAATTGAAAAATAATAACTGTCTTCTGTTCTTTTTCACTTGTTACATTATTAACAAATATATTATATTTAGGTAATTATAAAGTACAATTATAGTGTATTTAAATTACTGGGTTGAATAGATACTACAATCAATGCGTACGTTGTATGTAAATAATTATAAAAATAATTGCACTGATGAATTTTACTTACCCCCTTCCCTGGACATCTTACATTGATGGAAATACTCTTGTAAATATTCGTCTAAACAGTATAATATTTGATTTTTTATTATACTGATAACATTTATAATATCCATAGGTATATTTTGCATTAATGTCTTATATTATATAATACAACTTTTGGTTTAACAACATAATTATTAGAAGGATTAGCTGTCAAGCTATACATGATTAAATTTTTTAATATTTTTTGACAATACATAACATTTTTAATTAATTATTCAACTTCAATATTAGTAACATTTATAAATGTTTTGTATTCAGAATTTAAAATTCTAATTTGAAGGATAAAGAGTTATAATTTATTAAATTGTGGAAATATTTTCAACTGAACATCATGGTGAATTCAAATATTATGTTTGCAGATTTATCCGATGATTGGGATAGAAGGCACAGTTGGCATAATATAGGTCTATTTTGGTGTAAGACACATACTGGATCGAATCACAAAAACACATCGTAAAGCATAATACTTTATAATTCACTAAATTAACTGTAAAAACTCACTGTGCATATCATTTGTAAACGGATCATTTTCTTCCGGGATAGAACAATCATGAAAACCATCCACAAACGTGAATTACCACAAAATTCATGAAAAAAAAAAAATATGCTTTATAATATTATATTATTTTCTATTATACACGTTGTATGGTATGTGCTCTGTGATTTTAATTTGTGAACATTTTAATAAATATAGAGCTATATAACTGTTCAAATTTGTTACTACGTTTTTAGCTAATGTCATTAAACAACCAGTTCTCGCGGTAGCGTATATATGGCGTCAAATATCCTGAGTCTATGTGAAAATTGCTATAAATTAACACCGAAAATAAAAATCGCTCATTTCACAAACCCAAACTGACCACAGGGCTTTTGTCCCCATAACTAAATAATCTCTCATTCACCTTACTCTCCTTGTTACAACACATCGTAAATTAAATTATCGTCCGCGACGCCGCGACCAAAGGTCAACGACTGAACCCCCGCAAGCTCTGAGTGCCATTTTATCTGTCCTCCTGCCCCTGCGTGCGCAATTAAATAATTCCTATCTATTTTCTTCTTATCATTATTTTTATTTATTTATTATGTACAATATTGATATCGTTTTTGATGATATGAAATTCTTATTGTTATTGTCGTATCACTTGTACCATATTATATTGTACACTCTCTCGCTCGTCTAGTCGTCCATACACGAGATGTTCTTACTTACGTTGTTTTGTTTTCATAAATTCAATAAGATCTTTGTACACGCCATTACGGCAAATCAAAATTATCTGTGGATTCCTGTTATTGTAACACCGGCCTTCGTCGACACTGTGTCTACCGTCCAACTCAGACGTTCTGCCACTTTTAGTGGGCATCCGCATCCGATCGCGTGAGTCCACGTTTGTTGGTACTTTATTCCTGCCAGCCTTCGTGGGGAGTCCATCACTTTGCCGAGTTCGGAACTGGCGACAAATTCAACCGCCTAAGTCCTCCAGCAACCCGTCGCGTTGTGTGAGTGGCCGCCCAGGTCCACGGACTGCATTGTTCACCGGACCAGACCTTCGCTGTAGATTTTAAGTACTTTTAAGTTCACCCTAAATTGTAATTTCTCCCTGTGGTCATTGCACCAAATCAATCCGATCACAGGGACCCCGGCCCCATACTTGAACTGTACCATCCTCTATCCCTCTGTACAACTTTTCTCCCATGTGTTTCTCGTTAGTTATATCTGCTTGCCGCCACGCGCCACGTGGATTCGTCATGTGCACATTTGGTTGCCTATCTGTATTAAATCGAGGAAAATCAGATGAGTACATTAGGTTACCTATACACTAAAAATCTAGGGACACTTCGAAATTTTCATCATCGAACTACGTCGACTGGTCCTTTACCGAACACCCTCGATTATCAAGCACTCCAATATTTTAGATTTGATTCTCTCATCGTTGTCATTGTAGTTACTGTACTACTTACTATACTGTTGAGTATAGGGCGTCAAATATTTTGAGTCTTTGTGAAAATTGCTATATTATATTGCTAACACCGTAAATAAAAATCGCTAAATGTTTTAATAGCGAAAACAATACTAACGAAAAGTAAGAAAATCTTCTCGTCGGTATTCATTTCTTGTTTTCTTTATTAAGTAACTCACTATAATATGGAGCCTGATGTTTTTTAAAGTCTTTAAGATAATCTGGAAAAGTAAATTTTTTATGACATCGCATACTTAAATTATCACAAAATTAAAATAAAATAAAGTTGGATGATATATTATTATTTATTATAAACGTTGTATGAAAACTTCGTATTAGGTCACAGCTGCAATAGGCTCTGATATTTTGTACATTTAAATATATAAATAGTATACAATATGTACATTGGTAGCAGCCTTTAGGAGTACAACAGGTGAATAAATTATTAAGTAACCAGGTGTTATTGCCAATTTTTAAAAAATAGTTCTAAATAAACTTTAATTAAGGACTAAAGAAATAGCAAAAAAATTTTAAAAGAATCCAGCATGTTGTGGATAGTAAAGAGTATCAAAATAAAATGGACTAGATACGTATTCATATGGTCATTGGATGAAAAACATTCTTTTTAAAACAACAAAATAAAATATATGTACACAATAATACTTGTTAGATACCTTTGAAATATAATTACTTGTTATACTATATTTAAATGTGTAATATAATTTAACTGTCAAATATACAGTGCTCTTGGAAATACATTCAAAAGTTAAATGTAACTAATATTAATCTAATATATAAAAATCTCGTGTCACAATGGAAAATGTATGTCGCCAAACTCCTCCGAAACAGCTTGACCGATTTTCATGAAATGTTGTGCATATATTTAGTAGGCTTGGGAGAGTGAAGTTAACTATTTTTCATACCACTAGGTGTAAAGGATGGCTCATCACAATATCTTTTATATAAAAATTGTATGAAAAATGTATAGTCAATTGTAAACAGCTGGGCTGATTTGGCTCAAATTATTTATCAGTTGTCCGTAATTGCCAGAAGAAGGTTCTTACGGAAAGAATAGGGTCCGCTTAGCTGAATATTTAAGTGTTACATATTATATTTCTTTGTTAGTAAAAGTTAATTCTAAACGTGTATCAAAAACATTCATAATGCTTACATAATTTAATTTTTATATATACAATGGAACATTGTATTTTTGAGATGTCTGATATTGGGTCTTGGCTTAGAGTAGAAATTGGTATCAACATCAAGATAGGTATCTGTTGTTTACTAACTTTTTTTTTTTTAAACTCTGCTAAATCTAATTCTGATTTAACATTATTACGCACATCATGGGGTTCTGCATGGGGTTATTTTACTGTTTGCATATTGCCCATGATCCAATGCAGTGGCTTGCCTAAATGGGTGGTTTAGATGCATGTAAATCACTTGAGGTTAACGTTAACTTAATATTTGGCTCTGGCAACGCTGGGCTGGACAGCTAGTATTTTTATATAATCATTCAATTTTATATTTTTTATATTAATATTTAAAATATAATTTACATACTTTAAACTAATTTCAAGATTAACACCACTCTAAATTACTTACCAAACTGGCCTACAATACAGATGTTGACTAGTCCATATTTTTCTATACGGATAAAATATTATACTTTAATTGTTACATGCTTAAATTGAATACTATTTTGGTTGATTAGATGCAATTATTACGAAACAAATTTTCATATTTTATCTAGATTTTATGTAAAGAGTTGTTATAATCTTGAATTGATAACAAAGTTTAATAACAAATACGAAAAGTTTTTGTTATCTTAAATAAAACTTATAATTATCCAATATACATACCCGAAAATCCCAGACTATTTAAATAATCTGTGTGACATGTAAAAATTAAATTTATAAAACTAATACTATTTGATGGAATTTATTAATGAAAATCTAATGTAGTCAAAAAAATTATCAAAAGTAATTAAAATCGGTTGATTTTCTCGTTGTGCTAATAACATACTTCTAATGTTTGTTATTTCGAAAAAATAAAGTAGGCAATTAGGTAACCACTAGGTTGTATAATAGATATCAAGCATGGAATAAATAAATATAAATTTATTTTTATTTTTATTTTCTCAACCAATGGTGTCAATTATACATAGCATTCAGTACCTAAGTTACTGTAATGGCTGTGTTTAAATTGAATTTAATAATTTATTCATTATTCATTACATATATTAAATATTTTACTATAAGTTATTCGGTGGGTTGAATATTGTTTGGTGAAAACAGCTCGTAAACTTTATAATAAAAAAGGTTGTTAAAAAAAGTTTCATATCAAGGCACCCGAAGCCAATGCCATTTTGTGTTCAAAAACACACCTTACGGGAATAATGATCCTGACTCGTAGAATCAATAAAATGTGTTTTTTTTTTAACTGATAGAGGGAAATATTTTACAGCCCTCATCGATCTTAGTTTTATAATATTTTAATCTCAAACTTTTAAAAAAAAGACAATTTTAAGCTTTTTTTACGAATTATTTTTTATAGTTATTCAAAAATAATAACGCGTTCGACGCGTACGACGCGTTCATATTTACCGGTAGTAGAGGGTTCTCTCACACTAATTACCATTTACACTCCAACACATTCACAAGATCGTGCGATGCCGAAACAATATGTGAATAAGGTTGCCAATAATTTGCTCCTTAATAAATAGCCAGTATCGGGGGCCTTAATGGATAGTCTAGTGTTGGCCAACGATATAATTTTCAATATCGATATCGTATTTTTTCCCCGATATCGGAAAAATATCGATATCGATATCGGAGCATATTAAAACATTAAAAGTATAGAATACATATTATATTATGAGTGTATTGAAAGCATATTAAAGGTATAGAATACATATTGTTTTAATATATTATGAATGTAAATTAATTAACAATTATAAATTATTTTGTACAAACTGAAAAGTATCTAATGTATTTAATCAAAAAATGTCTTCTTCAAGCAGTTTTTCCATCAATGTTTCAGAACTTGGGTTCGATTTGAAATATGAATTCAAAAATAACAGTTGTTTGAGTCGCTCAGGAGATAATCTATTTCTTTTCTTGGAAATGATTGTTCCAGCTTCGCTAAATAACCGTTCACAGGGAACATTAGTGGCCACTATACTTAAGTATTTTTTGGCTAGTAATGATACAGCTGAGTATTTAGATTCGTTTTCTTTCCACCAATTTAAAGGATCTTGATCGTAGGGAAATTTGATTTACAAATTTGTATACTCTTCAAGTTGTTTCATCGTAGGACTTTGAGTTACTGAATAATCGTCTTATTATTATTATATTATGAGTGTTATTATTATTATTATAATTATCGACAATATCGATAATTATTTTTAGATATCGATATCGAAATTATTAAAAAAATACCCACGATATCGATATCGTATCTAATTATCGATATCGTTGGCCAACACTAAATTGGATACTATTAATGGATGGAAGCTGTTACATCTTACATAGTAAAGGTAGGTTAAATGCTGCTTTAATATATATTATCATTCTTATGATGCATTAATATATTGTAAAATGCATTAAATTGTACTGATATGACCCTTACTTGTGCAATCTAGACATAAAATTAAATAAGTGTTAAGACATTTAAATGTGACAAATGTAATTGGATGGATAGGACATGATGCATTGAGTAGTCATAAATATATAAATGGTTGATCAATAGTTTTTGTACTACAAATATCTATGACTTTAATGTTATCATTAAACCAAATTTAGCTATTGCGTACCGTTTTAAAATGTTGATTAACCAATAATAATGACAAGCTTATCATAAACTTTGTTTTGAATACAGAAACTATGATTATAATTTATGCCCAAATTATATTTACCCTATAGCTAAAGTCAATCCAAATATGGAAAGTTCTTCACGTTATTTGATTAATTTGTTTTAACAAATAATACGTCTCATGAAAATTAAATCATTTTACCAACAATATCATGAAATTGTATTCAAAAACTTAGTTCTTGAAACATTATTTATAATGAATTATTAATTAAGATAAAAGAATTTAGTGTTTACATTTATAACTTTAAACATTTATTTTACATTTTGTTATGATGTGTGAAGCCATCCTAAGATAAATGGTTATTTTGTTAATAATAACTTAGTTACCCATTGAATTTAATGTAAGTGATATGTTTCTTACTGAATACCTATCATTGTTATATTATAATATAATTACAACATAATATTAGTTGTTATTACCTTGTTTGGTACCACTACAGCTTATAATACATATCACACTTAATGTAAATACATCTTTATAAGAAATCATAGTTATTCTTGTAGAGATTACTTCACTGAACAAGTATAAACTTAGCTTTGAAATTAATTTAATAGAATGGTTGATTTCTGAGCGGGTGGGTATAATATAAGACAATTGTTTCAAAAAAAAAAAAAATGAACAACTAAGGAAACATTTTGTACCAAAAATGCTCGTTTAGATATTTATAAACTATTTTAATTCAAAATGTGTAGTTGGATAAGTGCTAGGCTGGTAGGTACATATTATGTAAAAAACCCAATACATACCTTCTGTGTGTGCACAACTGCAATGTAAATTCGTTGTATGTTGTTCATAACAAAAATTGAAGTTACAGTTTCTTAAAATATTATTTAAGTATTTGTAAAATAAAATATAAATTTAAACAATTTTAGGGGATCAAACTATAAAAATATTTAACTAACTAAATTAGGTAATGTCGTATACGCCGATCGGAGTAACACTTTCTTAATCCTAAAATAATTATCATAGACTGTTTTTGGTCTTAAATACTTTTATCTAATGTATGAGTACAATAATCGAAAAAAGAACAATTAGTCCATACGATCGTCGCCCATCGACTCATCTCGAATCTCACAACAGTCCTTCGACCATCTCATGCTTGCGCGTGAACTTGAGAAAAATTGTATATATGGAACATTGTTAACTCAATTTCAACATTCTGATGTATCTCAAAAACGGCTTAAAACCACAAAAATACTTGAAAAATTCATTTTTATCTCTAATATTAATGTTTATCGAAATTGAGTACTTGATGTGATTTTTATTATATGAACTTGAGAATAATCGGATAACTAGAACATTGCTTAACTCAATTTCAACATTCTGATGTAGGTATCTCAAAAACTGCTTAAAAATACCAATATACTTGAAAAATTGAATTTTTTCACCAATATTGATGTTCATTCTGTTACATACAGATTTTTATCTATTTTTTAACATTTTCGTGACATTTTTATCTCAATAATTTAATGCACATCAGAAAATGACCTCTCCTAAAAAATATGTAAAACACCTTTTGCTTTGTCGCCCTACAATATTGTATAGTTAAGTTTTCATGCACTATTCAGTATGGAATAAATATTAAAATAAATACATTTGGTTCCGGAAAAACGAGCATAACAATCTATAGTCTAGCACTAATGCACTAGGTATGTAGTATGTATTAATTATGTAGACCCTGTTAAATTGTTTCCTGCCAATTAAACTTAATTTTTATTAATTTATTTTAAACATGGACAAATTACTATTGAATATATTTTACACGATATAGATATTATTTAAGTTCAAATCTGGGCAAAATTTGATATTTTAACGAATGAATAACGACATTATAGTTATGTTGTTATAATTTAAAAACATTACTCATGGATACGTCATAAAACTTTCAAAGTATATTATTATATTTTATACACACAACAAGGAATGTCATTTTCAAATTAAATTTCCTGGTAAAAGTTTATTCAACATGCTGTGTTACTGATGTCTAATAGTAAAATGAATTACTATACAATGACTGACAGACACGTCTTTGCTCATAATTGTTTTTCGTATACTACGATATAGTTATTATAGTATCTATGAATTTAAATATAACACATCCATTACAGGTAACCCACCCGATATCGACTTCCTCACCTTTTTTCTATAATTAGATATATTGCATACCAACCAAAGTAAATTGATGTAAATCAAAGTTGAGCACAAATCACTAGCGTTTTCAAAGTCGGGTATTGAATATTTCTTGGACCATTCCGTTCCTAGAAAATATCGTTTTTACTATTTTATTTCGAAGAAATACGGTTCGGGCATAATCTTTTCGAATTATTATAGCTCTCCACTTATGGGTGATTAACAATGCATTTTTATAAATAACTACGCGTACACATTTTAAAAGACCTAATACTGTTTTACAAATATTAAACCTTTTTTTTAAAACACGGACCGTGTTAGACACGGCAGTCGTCCTTAACGTAACAATATCTTAAAAAACGGTCGTCTCCAATGTGTTAACAATTCAAATATTCTAAATATAAATTATTTGTATTACAAATAAATAATTTTTCAAATAATAAAAGTTAAAGTTAAGTAATTTTTATAAATAAAAAAATCAACACTAAATAGGTTAGGTTAAACATCAATTTATTTTTTTGTAAATTCATATACTTTTCCTAGTGTTTTATATAGTTATATATTTATGTGAATACATTTTGTTTAATTTATTGGTATCCTTAATATTTAAATAAAATAAATAAATAATTTAAAAACAAGAATTTATACTTGGAACATAACAAATATGTAACAGAAGTGAATTCCTCGTGTTTTTTTTTGATATTATATATTTTTAAAATACAGAGAAAGTTAATTTATTAAATAACATTGCAATAAAAATAAATTGATAATGTAGGTTATTCTTATAATGTGTGAAAGGTATGCTGTTTTGCAGAAATGTGTGTTTCTTAAATTTTTGTTGGTTGGTAATGTTCGCAAAATCTTTTCGTACCATCATACATTGTATCTACAAACAATAATTACAATTTGGATCAAATATTATATTTTTGTTTTTATTTTTCGTTACGTCAAATTTAATTTATCAAAATATATTTTATAAGTTAACTGTTTGAAAGTGTTTTCTGTATTAATTAATTAAATAAAAAGAATAAATAAATAACAATCAATATGTGGCGCAATAGCATATTATTCTAAGAATATTGTTGGTACTTTCCTAAAAGAAAACTTCAAAACAATTAGCTTTGCACAAGCAGAATAAATTACAAAAAATATTTCCATACAAAGAATAAAGTAAACATAGTAATGAACTATTACTAGTCTTAGAAGCCTTTGTACAATATGCGTTTACATGGATGGTGCAATTTTAAAAGTTTCTTTTTGCCCCATGAAAGGTATGTAAAGAAGATACTATACAAGGGATTCCTAAACTTCTGATATTTCATATTAATGACTATCATAATACATCCAAGCCAGACTATTAAACATTAAAGTATTTCATTAGAGATAGGCCAAACTTCAATTTTCTTAAAAATTTTGAATTCGAAAATGAATTTTTTTTTGTATTTTTTCGAACGGTCGAAATTTTAATAATGTAACCATGATACATTTTTAAATATACGTTCAGTAAACTAAACCTGGAAATTTAAAATAATAGTTAAACAAGTTTTGAATATGCTGTCCTGCTCAAACATTTTAAAATTGAATAATAATGATACTCGAATTTAAATTTTAGTTTTCTCGAACATTAACCTGTATGAATTTCTGAGATAGAGGTGATTGTGTGTTTACAATTTTGAGAACTCATATCTATGTTGCATACTACATTTGTAGAATATTGCATCATTTTTTACTTTTGTTTATCAAAAAGGTATTACTATTTTAACGATTGAAGAATTGAAAATGGTGTATTATTTGAAACCTCAAATATTGTTTCGATGGATCGTCATGCAACCCACTAGTCCAACAATAATATGAACTTTGTGGTTAGTAATAAAAAATACTGTAACAAGTCTAAACACGTTGATAATATTTGGCATTTTGAAATACTATTAGCATACAATAGGTACTTAAGATCAGGGCTTTAAACCAACATTTTTTTTTCCAATTTTGATTTTGATTTCAGTTACCGGTATTTAATACCGGTAACTGAAATCAAAATCAAAATAATAAATAATAATAATAATAATAATACTTTTTATTTTTTCCTATTTCGGTTTCGGTTTTGGATATCGGTATGGATTTTTTCCGATTTTGATTTCGGTTTTGATCATCAGCAATGATTTTTTTTCGATTTCGTTTTCGGTTTCGATATCAGTTTCAGTTTTTAACGGTTTTAACCAGTATTCAAAATCGGTACCTATCCAAAATCAGTTTAAAGCTCTTCTTAAGATACAGTAGTGACGTTGTAAGTAAACAATGATATGTACTTCGGTTTATACGTAATTATATTTCTATTTATAACATAATAATTTCAAATTTGATTTATACTTGTTGTTGAATTTGTATAGTAACAAATATATTGTACAAATAATACAAATTGTATCTAATAAATAAATTGAATCGGCACCTACTGTAATGCAGCTAAAAGCGGTTACCTATAATTCTCCTTATTTCGGTGATAATATTTTTTTGGGCATAAACATTATGTTTCATTATAGAAGATAGTTTCCAGTATCAATTTTTATTTAGTTGATACATTAAGGGTAAAAATGTAAAAATAATACTTTTATTAATATTTGTAATAATTAACATAAAATAACAGGGTAAACTGAATAGTTATGCAGCACAAGTTTTCAACAACCAATAAATATTAAATCAAAGTTACCTTTAATAAATGTTAATATAGTATAATTATTCATTATTAAATGTTTAACTATAAGTAAATAAATATTATTAAACATGACCTATTTTTCAGAGGAATACGTACTTATATGTATATTTTTATTTTCTGAATTCTCTATGATTCCTAATTGAATTAGTTGATTTTTGTAGTATTGTTGTGATTCATCTAAAACAATGAATTAATCATCTTAAAACAGTTTGGTGCAATTATGAGAGAGAGTTAGGAAAATTGTTTACCTCAAGGTTAAAATAATTATGTTGCTACAATTAATAGGTAGCTTAATACTAAACACGAATAAATCAATGCTCCTACTACAAACTACAAACTGATTGTTACACACGTTTTTGTGGTCGGAATAAAATGAATAAATCATACACAATTGTACTTTCTTGTGATAGAGAAAGTCTAACTTCGTCGTTAAATCGTGTTGAGTTGGACTTATACAAGCCCGGCTCACTACACCAGGGATAATTCTCCATGGATCACTGATAAAGTAACAACTAGGTATCTAATTCTACAGTCACTATAGCAAGGCACAGCAAAAAAAAAAAAAAATTCAATTCGGTAATCGTGTAAAAATGTGCATGGTCACACTATAGTATATTTAAGTACCTATATACATTCATACAACTATAAATAGCTTTTACTTTGATATCAAGTATAATGGTTTTTTTTTTTTTAACTAGAATATGTATATTGTAAAAGTAAATTACTTGGCCATTTGCTAACGATTTCTGAAAAAAAAATACATTTTTGATATAGTTCACTTAGAATTATAGATACGATTATTTTTAATTTTGCGTTAGTCATCGTATCAATATAGCATTATAGCTAGTGGCATGTTGAACTTAAATTATTAACTGGGACAATTATATTCAACTTTACGATTCACAAATCAAAAACATTTTATACACATTTTTAGTTTTATAATCTGTGTTCTTTATAAGTTTAAAACTATCAATAATAGTTATTCGATTACTGTTTATCGGAAGATAAGACAGAAAAAAAGACAATTTGGACGAAATTAGATATTCAAACGAAAAATAACGATGAATGTTATTTCATTGTAATTTAAATATATTGAAAATACTTGAAACTTTTAAAGTATATTATTATATTTTATACACACAATGACATTTTCAAATGCAAAGTATTTGGAAAAAAATTAATTCAAACTACTGTATCATTAAAAGTATAATTATTAACCTATAACTGTAATAATATCATATACTCTGTAAAATGTAAAATATAAACTATTATTCTTACCATTTCCCCTTGTACCTTTCATATCTACATAAAAAAAAATTAGAAAATTTTAAATTTAATTAATTTATAGTTGAAGTTTTTACGTGGAAACTTAAATGGTTTAAAAACATTTGAATGCTGCCACGGGAAAATTAAAAACTTAAATCGTAGATTAAATCGATTTCGGTTTCTTTTCAACATTTGTTGTCTGGACTATGCAGTGCTACATGCGTAATAGGTAATACTTGTGTCATTATAAACAATAGTTCATCCTTTAATGATGCATTTTGGTGAGTTGATAATCAACATTTTTAGATTAAATCCATTGTACAGATATGATAATAAATAGGTACCTAATAAAAGACAAAGGGTGTTTGTGTTTTTTTTTTGAAAGTTTTATTTTCTAAAAAATAGATCTCTTTTGATTAATGCAACATTATTTATTTTCATTAATCAATTTAATTTATAATAATATATTCTTACGTAAATCATATGCTTTAATGGCGTATACGGATAATGGTCCTAATAAATACATATATAATAACCATATTATTATTCAATATTTGATTACATTATTCTGTATGGTAATTTATGGTTTATATTCCTCATTAATATAGTTTATGGCAATACAATTTACCATTGCAATGACGCTATCAGGAGGAAATTTGTATAAAAGTGTGAAAGTTTTTCTCTTTAAATGAAGTTTCTTTTTAAAAATTATGGGGAGAAATAAAAAATAATACGAATAATCGTCAACATTTAAATATCATAATAAAAATAAATCTTTGGTTACCAAAAAGTTAGACAGTCATCGTTTGGACTTTTTTTAAAAACAAATGTCGGTAACTAATTTTTTCTCAGTCAAAAAGCCAAAAAAATTAATACAAGAGTCCTTATAGATTGTTGATACTTGAAATAAGAAATTTTAGTGTAAATCCACAAAAAATGTTTATGAGTGTTTAAAGATAATACTATAACAAGTTAAAAAAACTGCTAAAATTCACTAATTATTTTGTTGTCTAAAGTCATATTTGTAATGCTTATATAAAATAAAAAAAAAACAATAATGACTTATTAGTTACACCATTGCCAGTCTATTCAACTATTATAACTCATTCGCCATAATCAATTTTACGTACATAATATATTATACTATTGAATAAATATAATATAACACAATCGTAAGTACAATGTGACACAGTCACGGATGTAATTATACTGCAAAATTTGCGGGAAAATATCTTAAACCATTTGTAGATAATTTAATGTCAGGTTTCATGGAAGCTTGATAAAAATAAAATTATCTTTAACTTCTGAGTGCTTACTGCATAGGTATTCGTAGAAAAAATTTGTGTTGTATCATTAAATGTAAATTAATAAAAGTGAAAAAGATCCAATTCCACTACACTTAAGACAATAATGCTTTCATAAATAGTTTAAAAATCTATACATTTATTAAGAGGACATACTATATCAATATTAACATTTATATACTTTAAGACGTCAATTAACCATATTATATATATTTTGGCAATATTGAGGTATCTATTTATACTATTATAGTATGTATATAATTTAATAAATGTGTAAGTTAAGCTAAAAAATTACCTCGGTATAATTTAAAATCAACATCTTTAAAATCATAAACATAAATGTTTGGTTATTACTTATTGTCGCAATATATGAATAGTTAGTTTTGGTAAAATTATTAATTAATAACTTTTAGGACCTATTCATTTATCATGGCCCGCGGTGCATGAGTTATAGTACCTTTTGGAATTAAACGGGAATAGTCTTATAATCGATAAGTTTATCTATACATAAATGTTTGGTTATTACATTTTGATGTAAGGAATAAATAAGTGCCTACGTCTAGGAATAATTTATGGAAATATTTCGTTTTGGTACAGTTAATATTTGAAGTTAATATAGGCCATTCATTTTACATAGGTAATAATATGTTTTTGCATGAAATTGAAATAAGTAGGTTTTGATTATTTAAATATTTTTTTTTTTTAAATGAATAGAAAATGTTTATTTTGGATAAGCCAATGTCATTTTCATGCACAATTGATCAGGAAAAAGTAACAATTCTTATGATGCCAATCGATGATATTGTAAATGCCGTCAATAGTACGTTTTGGATTCCCGCCCTTTATTTAAATGTATGTATATGTTTATTTATTGTATGTTAGATTTTTTAATAATCTACATGTGGAGCGATGAATGTATTGATTTTGTCATTGTTTGTGTCTGAATTGTTTAGTAATATACTTGCCAGGTTTGATTATTTTTTCTGGTAAAAAAATAATATTTTACAAATTAAAAATTGACACAATAAGCCGCTATTAAAATAGAAATATTTACTACCAATGAATTAGGTCTCTTCATATATTTTCTTGTTCCTTTCTCTCCCAATTATACAGAGTATAATGTAAGATATTACACCATCTATTTTCGTGTCATTCTCCAAATTACCCGGTACATCACTCCATTTCATCCATCGCCAAAAAAACATATTTTGGTCGTCATTCTTAAAACCACTTTTCTCTTGTACCTTTTATTCTCATTCCTCAGTACTTAAACATATTATACCTATACTCTTTACCAGGGCTTGAAACCGGTTTCGAAATCGATTTTGAATACCGGTTAAAACTATTAAAAACCGATATCGAAATCAAAACCTCAAAAATACATTACCAATATTCAAAATTTAAGACAAAATCGAAAAAATCGATAATACTGGTTATCAATATCGAAATTGAAATTGAAAAAAATGAATACCGGTTATCAACATCGAAATCGAAAAAATTAATACAGGTTAACAATATCAAATAAATCAAAATCAAAAAAAAAAAAATTATTGAAAAAAAAAACTAAAATTTGTTAATTTGATAATTCAAATCAAATTCGAAAAAAATAAAACTGGTATTCTCAGCAAATTTTTTTTCCGGTTTCAAACCAACTTTGTTTTGATCTATTTTTTATGGATACAGATGACACTAGAATAAAAGTATAGACAGTATTATTTTTATAAGTTGCTACGTTTGTCGTTGAGGAGGTCTTAGGTACCTTTCTATAGATTATTTCGTATCATTAAATATTAGGTTAGATATTCATATTATTTTACATATTATTTTTCTTCGGTAAAAAAAAGAAATTCTAACTTATTCTAAACTGTGTATGGTTAGTATGATTACTCAATTATTATTTTGTAGTTATTTTATTATTTACCAGTGATGGGTTGAATGTATGTAATAAATTGAATTGTTTTGAGCTGTTTATCATCTATTGTTTATTGCTATTTGATCCTGACAATATTGAAAGTATAGCGGTCTAGTGAAATCTCACCACATTTTGTAAATATTGTGTGGGAGGTTTTGCTTTGCCCTCCAAACCTATCTCCCCATACAAATATACATTTTGTTCATACTAATAAATGTATCTAAATTCATATATTTTTTTTTAAATGTATCACTGAATCTATACTAGAGTAATGGACATTTTGTGTCAGTGGTTATCATAACAATCACGTATTGGTTTTAATATAGAAAACACTATTCGTTAGTATTAGTTTTACAACTAATTTATATAGGTACGCATAATATTGATTAAATCTGATTTGTGACGATTAATACAATTTTTAATTATGCATTAATAGTCTTGTGAATACTGTGATTTTGAACAATGTTCGACAAAAGTAGCCCACTAATAGTATGTATCGTACCTACTACCTAATAAATTGTAGTCGTCAACGATAAACCGTTACCTGGTAAAAATACATTATTATTTTGTTAAAAATTGTAAAAAACACTAATCAAAGTATAATTTCTAAATTGTAGGCATACACCAGTGGCTGTCAAACGGGAGCCCACGGGGGAGATAGATCTTTAATATTTATAACAATTATTACATTTATCATTATTAAATTTTGTTTTATTTTTTTTCTCGAAACAAAATATAATCAATACTGGTAATTTTTCTCGGAATATGTCTATATAGCTATATTCTTATACATTGTATAGCGTATATTATTATTATCTAGATTCTAGACTCATTCTAGGAACAAGGTTGTTATTATTATAAATATTTAGTTGCTTATACAAAATATACTGGAATTAAGACGCTCGATGGCTTAGCCACTAAGGTTGTTCATCGCGGGGTTTGGCAGACTGTTTTTAACATAATGTATTGTTGTGCTTTAAATAAGCTATAATATTTAGTCAAGGTACACTATGAAGCTTTTATTCAAACCTTTTTCACAAATTTTAGCCAAGAAATTGGGTGTGAAACTACTGAAACTGATTACAATACCGAAATCAATATCAAAACCTTAAAAAATTAAAACTAGTTTTCAAAATTGAAATCAAAATCAAAAAAATTAAAAACGGTAACTAATATCGAAATTAAAATCGAAATTTTTTTTTCTGTTTCAAGCCCTCCTCTTTACATACGTTACATAATTCGTCCTCCATTGCTATTACACGTCTAATCCTAAAAACTTCTCGATTAAATTCTCCGAAATCATACTCAATCGTATCAGTTTTACAACTATTCTTATCATTAGTTTCATCCTTTCCACTGCTGATTCTTCAAATCTCCCATTCACATATTTTGTGCTTTTCCCCTCTAATGCAACATTATCTGCAAGCACCTTCCACAATATAATCAAAGACGTCCCGAAAGGAAGAATTGGAATGGATGTCCTACCCCCCAAGAATTCAATATGTACACGTCCCTGGGCACGTTTTTACATTGATTATTTTAGTAGGCCTTTGGGAAATAATCAACTTTTTTCTTATATTCTTATTATCGTGTTTTTACAAATACCATAACTTTTAATGTTTATTATTTTGTTTAATACAGACAATAATATTTTGAAATGCAATGTTTCAGCAATTTTATCTTAAACAGAATTAATATCACACATATATATTTTTTTTTAATATTGAATATTGTATTTATACTTCCTGTATCAAAGGTAGTATAGACAGTTTTAAAACGAATTTAGATAAGTTTTTTTGTTGAGTTGGCACATAACTGAATCTTAACCCACCTCCTCTTTATTATTTGGTTCGGGACGACCCTTCATATGTTCACCTCACTCTTATATATTTTATAACCCTGTCTATATTACTATGAAAAACAGGTAGGCAAGAGCTCAATGTTAGATTTCGAGTGCTAATTATAAATCAGGTAAAATAGTATTTAGTATAATAATTATAGCCTTACTATCAGTATCTGTGAATAAATTAAAGTAAGTAAATGATAAGTGTTATGAATCATAAACAATCAGATAAGGTAGCAAAATAATTGTAATAACTAATTTAGTTCACTGATTTAGTTTTTAAGATTTTCAACAAATATATAAATAATTAAATGTATTACGAGAACGCACTTTTTCATTTAACATGTACTTTTTGGTGAGATAATGGTGTCTATTTAAAGGGGGTAAATTCCATAAATAATTAAAATTAGTAGACTTACCTTTATAATCTATAAAATTATAAACAAATATTTTATAAGCAAAGTTTGTAATCATACAATCACGAACAAGTACACATTGGAATAAGTTATGGAATTAGTTATGGAAATATACTTTTTGTATTAGAAATAACTCTTTAATCTCCAACTTTCAGAGTTTTTTCTGGTAGATATTTTTCAGCAAATATTTATGTTATAATGTTAATATACATAATTATTTATTTATTATTGTGTAAATTCCACCGCTATAGGACCAGCTGGCCTGTCTGCGCTCCAAAAATTGTGAGTTTCATTATTTATTTGTTATTCCATATTTTATGGTCGTGTGCGCTAATCACCACATCCCTTTTATTACTTATGTATATCAGCTCGAATAGCTGTCCTCAAATTTGGATGTATTTTTATCCATTGGGGCAGAATTGCAGTATTAATATATTATAAGCCGCTGAGCCAGAAAGTCTTTGTATCACTTTTACATTTACACATCAAATCAGTACCAGCAACACACCTCAATAATTATTGTTAGTGAATTATTGCATTTTGTTGATTTTAATACACACGTACAAACATATTTAAATTCGGTCTGTGTGGTAGCGAAATAATTTGGTGAATATATGTGCATAATATTATTTTATGTTCCGGGCCCATCCAAACAATATTGTTGACATCATTTACACTGGTTTATACATCTTAATATCTCATTAAACATTATTACCTAATTTTGCTTATTCATCAATTGTTAAAATATTTGTTAATACAACAACTGTGATGGGACTGTACTGTTAGGGTGGAATTTGGAGAATATCAAGCAACTCAGAAATTTCGCATCAATATTCTATAACAGTTTCCACGGGAACTCAATAAAATTACAACAATACCTAACAACCTATGAATACCTCAAGAATACTGGGAAATACTAAGTAAATATATGAGTTAGCATATTAGTATGTTAACATCTTATAAATGTCTGATTCTGTTACTGGTCAAAACTTTTTTATTAATTTATATTAGTTTTTTTATTTGTATAAAAATAGTATCCATTAAAATTATAGCAATAATATTACTTGCCATTAAATGAATTGAATATTTTTGCTGTTTAAAAAAAAAAATATTACAAATTAAATACTGACATTAACACAAAAAAAACAATTAAAATGAATAATGAAAAAAATGTAAATTATTACAATTATTATATTATAATATATTTACAAAGAGTTATTAATTCATTCAATCAACTTTAACGTGAACTAATTCATTTTGAAAACAAAAACTTGAATTTAAACTATTTAATTATTTTAAATAACTTTATTATCATTACTGATAAGCTTAAAAATGATTAAATGTAACATCGGTTTTCTTACTTTCACATCCTATAAGTAAAAAGATAATTGTAAGTTAAACAAATATTTTTATAAATATATTAAATTTAACCCAATCTTATATTTAACAAACATATTGTGAGAAGAATATTTATTATGATTTAGGTTGATTATTGTCTCTTTTTTTCTTCTCCTTTCACTCCTAAAATATATGTGGACCCACCGCTTCCCACCTCTACATTACTCACATTAGCTATATTGTGTCACTCTCTATTCTGTTTATCTGTTTAAACATTAATTTGGATAGGTACTGCTTTCGAGTAGCGTATCCACATAAAATGACTGAAACATCTCAATATATTCTAATTAATTTTGTACACAACTTATACCACACCTAAATGACCCCTAATCTTTAAACTTCAAATCTTTCATTCACTTTTTCAATGTGTTTTCCCTCTAACACATTAATTGCAAATACCATGCACCCCGAAGAGCTGGTACGGTTTGCCAGCCAAGGGCAGCTAGACCAAGCCTCTGAGACGCAAACGCTCTCCAAGGACACCTTTCTAGCCGGCCCGGGTCTATCGCTAGAGGGGCTGTCGGAGATGGAGTACGACAAAAAACCGTTCTTCCCTCCGGTCGGGTCTCCAAACCGGCCATAAAATGGCACGGGTAAGGCAAGCTTACCCCTAGCGTAAGCGAGTAAGTACCCCGTGTGGTGGTTTGGCGGGAGAGTATGACACGGTACTCAGCGGCAACCAGAACAAAGTTCAAGTAACGCAGCGACCGATCTACACTTTTGCCAACCGCCACCACGGGCAACATCAGTGCGACACCATCGACTCCCCCGCCGCCCCACAAAAGCACAGGGGGGGGGAGATAAATAGCACCGGACGAGTACCGCTCGATAATACACCGAACTCCACACGGTACCGAACACAAAAACATCCGACATACCATTGTTCAAACTTGTCTGTGTGGACAACATTTTGTGTTTTAAAACCAATAAACCAACCATTCGAAGGCCAGCTAAGAAAGAGTTACTAAAATGTCTTTCTTTTTTAAAAATTATTTTGTGTTGTGCGTCAAGACACCTTAAGGTTCAAGGCAAACCAAACACCAACCTTCGTCACTGCGTTAAGCATACCACACTTATATATCATATATTGTAATCTCGTCCGGTACAAAAATGAAAGAAGGTATGGTATGGTCGCAATTCTAATCCTCGATGCACACTTATTATAAACTAGGTAAAATATAGTATAAACAAATATAATCTTACTTCCAACGTCTGTAAATATATGAATATAAGTAATTGATTAGAGTTATGAATCATAAAACTATACTCTATAATACTAAATAATACTTTTATTTCGTTTCATTTGCAAAACAAATCGATTACACAGGTTAATTTATAATTTATTTGCTGTTTTGTTTAGAATAACAATCTTTACAATTATCACGTGGACTTGATTTTTCATAGATAAATTATATATTTTTTGGTACAATATAAATGTGTATAAGCTTATGTATAATTAAAATGTTTTTAGATTAATCAACTTACTGGGTAATTTATAAACTTAACAAACATAAATATTGGATTAGTTTCAACATTTTCGTGTTATATACAATTAAGTAGATATATTTTGGATAAATTTATGGATATATTTAGTTTTAGTCTAGCCAATGATTTGGTCCAATTAATATTTCATCTAACATTGGCAATAGTATTATTAGTTATATTTTTGTAACAACAGTCTTTACAATTACAAGAGGTCAAGAGGACGTACTTTTACACACGATTAAAGATATACTGGTTACAAAACTGATACGTAAAATAATAGGAATATGTGGCCGCTTCGAATATGTTCCATTTAGAGTTTTAGACTCCCAAAGGCACGGAGAACTAATGTTCAGCGCTTTAAGCGGAAAATTGCGATAACATTGAGTTACAATATTATCGTTATCTCTATACCTATCTCACACTATACTATATAAAATTGTAACGGGTTTTCTACGACCGAGGTAACAGAGAAAACTACTGAACCGATTTGGCTAAAATTTTTTACTGCTATACCCGACAGTCTGCTAAAGGTTTTAATACCACTTTTGTTAGTAAAAATAAGTATAAAGTTCTTGAAAAATAAAAAAAACAAAGCTAATTTTTGGGACTTCTTTGCAGGGTCCACCAGAACAAGCCTTTTTTATGTTCCCATTTTGTGACAACACTATTTAATATTTTTCCAATTTTTTTTCACAAGGTTATACCAAATACTCCTACGAGTGATATATTATTCATAATTTAAAAATAAACAACCAATCACGGGTGAAGCCGTGACGAGTCAGATAGTTATAGATATAAATATTAAAATATTATCAACTAACAAAATTATTTGAAATTTTGACATTTGTAAGTTGTTATAAAAAATTAAAAATTGTTTTTTGTTGATAATAAGCCTGTAAGTTTTTTAAGACATACTCGTATACCTAATTATAAATTATTTATTTAATTTAATTATATGGTGAGAACAAAATATGAAATGTATACCTGTAATAGCTGTTATGCAAATTACTAATGATTTTACCAAACATTTGCATCAAACCTAGTACATACATTTCTATCCAGTCTATATAGCTTCTTTGGCGAAATCCATAATTTATTTAATACCTTTCTAAATATTTGTCTATTATTGTAGAAGGACTCCGTACAACCACAGAACATCCGCCATGCATATTATTGCACTTACCAACACAACGCAATTTTTTTCAAAATATAAAGTTTTTTTATTTCTTATTAGGTTGGTACTGATTGGTACTCAATAGCACTCGACACAAAAAATATAATTTTTGTTGAAAAAAAATCATCAAATATCGTTATTATGGCCATAGAATGTGCAATGTGTTAACCTTATTAGTGTGAAGAACCTTTTTTTTTTATAAATTATGGAAAGATACAACTCTAATTTTTATTATTAAAATATACCTGTATCGTTGTTAAAAGTAATTAATTTTCAATTGTTGAGTCTTATCTCGTGAATTGTGATAATAACGTAAACTGTTTGAACTTTTTTTCTACTGGGAGCGCTTAGATATATTCTACATACCTTTTCACGGGTAATCGTGAAGCCACATTTTTTTCGACTATTTGTGTTACTAGTTTATCATTAATCGTGCTATACTGCTATTACACTAACTAAATTTTGTTATTTATATAAATATGAGTGATGACTATCTGTAGTATGTATGTAAGTTAAATTTGTAAGATTAGTGTACTTACGTTCATTTTTAACAGCTTTACGAACATAAATATTTGATTAGTGTCTAACTTTGATGTAACACAAAAATAAGTATGTCTTATAATAATTTATATAAATATTTAATATTTCGTTATAATGATCTGGGCTTATTCATATCTCATCTTAAATATTAGAAATATTATGTTTAGAGTACCTACGTATTTAATTTTAAATTAAATTATTTGAAATAAATACCATTATTAAAATTATTTAATTCAATATTATTGTGGATAGAAAAATAAACAGCTTTAAACAAAACAGTAATTTTTAAATGTGAATTGGACTATGAAATAGTAACTATTTTTAGATCTATTTTAATGATTCCAATTGATTTCTTGACGATTTTTTTTCATAAGAATCGACAATTAACTGGATTTCGTATATTTTGCCAATGTCATGTTTTGGATTTTCACCCTTCGTTTTTAGTAGGTATTTATATATCGTTATTTGTTTGTATGTTTGATATTCTTAGACTCTGAATGTAGCAATGAATCTATTAGTAATGTTGTATTTTTTTTTAATTTTGTCTTATTTTGTGACTAAATATTTTTTGTCTCGTCGAAAAAGACCATTAATCTTCCACTTTTAGAATGGGTTCTGGTAGCAATTTTAGTTTTTATATTACATCGAGAATCAAAACAATTTAAGGGACTTTTTTTCAACAAAATTTTATATTATTTAGCCTGTGGTTTTGATATTTATAAAATTGTCAACTTTTTAATATTATATCATTAAAGCATTATAATTATTATATTATAATAGTTATATTGATTAAAATATTAGATACACAGATATATCTAATCCTTGATGACTGAAAATGTTTTAATCACGTACAATGTGCATTAAGTCCTCCTTTCAACATTGCCTCATTTAACGTTGTTTCATTATTACCTCATAACATTTGAAATCGTTGTGTCCCATTTGAACAATGCAACAGTTTCCGTATGACGTCGTTGTTAATATCATTCTGTATTTAATTTCTTCATTCAACTTTGAGTGGAATGCATACGAGCTTATTAAGTCCAAAGTATTTTTCAGATAATGCCGCTATCGATTTTATTGGCTTATGTTCTCGGGGTTCACCGGGTGGATATAAGTCGTCATCTGGATGGGCTACGAGTTTTTGGAGGTCATGGTGAGTCCTGGGTGCCGGCGTAACGGGCTATGCTTAGGGTTTAGGTTAATTTTACCCCCGGGGGTAAAAACATTTGATGGTATTAGAAACCTGCGACACCGGGATGTTCTGTGTTCGCCAGTCGGCTTACATATTACCTTTTTTGAATACACTGTGCCATCTTTAATAAATAGGTTTGTGCAGTGTTGCCACGCACCACCCAGGTGTACTCAAGTTCGTTCAAAACTGTGACAGGTTATCACCTGGAGAAGCAATGTGTTACTGGAAGGTCACGATCATAATGTATTATTTACTTAATTAAACATTCATTTGGTCAGTACACATTTTTTTAACGACCGGTTAACACTGATGCTGTGTATCAGTTATTACTTTTATTACGTATTCAGTTTTACTTTGTTGTTTACTTGTTTATACACATTCCATATTAAATGCGTGTCAAATTTGTCTTTCTCAACTTTGTATTTTCTCGGAATTTAAACTTAAACATAAAGGCAAATTAATTTATTGTATTGACAAAATTAAAGTAAGCTAACGTTGTCTGATTTTAAATTCAAAAAAATGTCTTAAGGTTGTACAGTTCAAAAAAAAAAAAAAAAAATGTGTAAGCACCTAAGGTCTGTGTATTCATATTCACGATAGTAGAGAGGACTTAAATTAAAAATTCAACCAATACGTTGTAAATGCTTATTTGTATAAATATTTGTAGTTTTGTAATTGACAAGGTATCCATCCTCTAATATATTGGACAAACAACTGTTTCTACATACATCTAATATGGTAATAAATATCTAATTGCGATAAAATAAATGGACTTACCATTTACAGCAAAGTCTACATATAAACAATCAAATATTAAACAATTATCACATAATACAAGTTTAAACATTTGGTGTAATGGTTAATTTTAATTACAGATATATAATAATTTTATTTGAAAATGTATTTATTTGAATATTTTCCAATTCAATATTATATTATTATATTATTATTATTTATTATTAGTGTACCTATATTATAATTTATAGGCTAAAATAACAATTTCTAATATAAATATTTTTTTAAGCACTGAGCAGCTATGGCATTTCTTAAATAAAAAATATGTGTTCCAGAATTATTTTAAATTTTCTATAATTCACTACATATTAAATTAATAAAATGTATTTATATAATTCCTCAAAACGTATTTTTAGTTTATATTAAAGATACATTGTAATTTAAAATAAATGTTTTATAGTCTTACTAAAACAATTTGCAGTATCTTCATCTGCAACTATATAAATATATAAATAAACAATTTATGGATAAAATGTTCTTATATATAAAAAGTATTAAACCCTACTCATACATATTAATCCAAAAATTAAGTATTATATAGGTAAATAATCTTAAAAATAAAATCTGGAAACTGCACTGAAAAATAAATTATTAAAATGCATAATATAATCTCACAACAAACAATATTACTACAACGATATGATTCATATTATTGTATTTAACTGGCAGTAATGTTTTTTTAATGTTTTTGTTTTAACTCATTTTAATTAGATATTATTTAGCTATTTAAATTAATATCAAGCTAGTTACATTATATATTTACTGCGCTTGGAACAATAAACTTAATATATTTAAATCTATATGTATTGATGGAATTTGTTGAAGGTTTGAACAAATGATTTGTTGATAAACTCAGTAATTTTGTCTTACGTTGACAAACAACGATCTCAGATAATCTCAACTGGTGATGTTGTAACCAGGTGTGGCCATAATTAATTTTAAAATATAAATTTATGATTTCCAAGTGATTATTATATTATTAGCCACTATTTATTTCAAAATCTATTTACATTTTTGATAATATATTCGTAGATCGTGCATCATATAAAAATCAAAAATGATAATTTAAGTATAATTTAATAAAAAATATTTACGTATTATCAAAAGTACGTAATATATTTCATTTTTGAATTTATTTAAAATAATAATAAAGTAGCAGTAGATAATAAATAAACCTCTAAACTCTAACAATAAAACTGAAAACTATAAAGATCTTTTTGCGAAAATTCCATAATACAGATATTTAATGGCCCGGATAATTAACGAGATGATAATCGATGCTTTGTTTTATGTTAAATAATATTCTGCTTAGGAATATGAAATGAAAAATAAATCAAACAAAAAAGTCAAAACCTAAAAAAAAAATAGAAATAAAACTATTTATAAAACTGTTATTTTTTTTCTTATAATAATAATGTAAAATAAATATAATCAAAAATGAAAATAATTTTTTTTTTTTTTTTAATAATTGGTTAATTTTAATCATCATAAATACACAATTTTTCCGCCATACGCAATGCTCAGATTCAAGTCTCCATATTGTAATTGTTTAAAGTTTTCTGCAATTAATCTATATTGAGTATCTTGTACAACTTGCATAGCCAATTAATTGTATGCGAATTAATTATTTATAAAAAAGTTTGATTCAACTAAACTTCTAAAGAAAACAAGGTAATGATCGAATTTTACATAGTCATAATATTGTACAATTATTATATCTAAATAAATTAGTTTTAGGCTTACCTATATTGTCTGAAATTGTAAGGAAATGTTTCACTTAATTAATGTACCATAAATTAAAACACATATAAAATATTATGTTTCACATGGTTTCAATACAGTTCTCTTGATTTTTTATTTATGCGGGTATCTAAGTATTAAGAATATTAAAATAAACTATGCATATTGTAATGGTGTAGACTTCACCATATAAAACGGTTCTTTTCAGGACCACCAATCAGAACACGGCATATAAAAAACAACACCACCGGAGGGATTTAGCGGCGAATTCAAAGCCTTTAGATTCGTTGTACATCCCCAGCAAGTACGGCAATGGATAGGGTGAGTAATGTCGAAGACAGCAACACCCCACACATATCTGTGAGTCCAAAAGCGACCCTATAATAACACAACCCATACCGACAGTAAGCACAGACACGCACGGCGGCACACTAGTGGTTTACTAGTCGGTACGGAGCATAGTATATATACCGAGCACTTTTCCGAATTCAATCATCGACTTTCAAGACTTCAAGACCTATTTCATCAAGACATTCAAGAAGTCCTAGTGGAACCCAGAAATAATCAAGGAATCTTAGAAGACGGCTGCCATCATCAAGAGCTATCGGAAGAAAGCAGCCGTTGAAGAGTTCGCCCCCAGCGTGTGATTAAGCGTTCCGGCGGTCGAAAGACTACTCGCAGCGGTTGTATCGACCGAGAGTCAAGACATCAAACCGCACCAGTGCGGCACCAACACCACTGTCCGCCGCAGCAAAACCGAAACTGTCCTTTTCAGGACAGACCGAGACATCAAACCGCACCAGCGCGACACCAATACCGCCGCAGACGACCGAGACGATAAGCCACAACAACGCCGTCATAGTGGAACCGAAACCGTAATTCACAGGACGACGAACGGTAATTAGTCAGCAACAGCGAAGACACTAAGAATAAGAGGCGGAAAGCAGCGTATATCATCAGCATATCATTTTGCACACACAGCCGACCTACCATCGCGGCTTACAAAAAAGGTTCTTTTTAGAACTACCACTGGTATCCCACCCCAGTGAGCCTACTCAGGTCTTCACTACGAGGACACAAAACCTTACACGACTTCCATAAGTCCGTGAGAAGGTGTGGTAACTCGATTCCCTCATATAAATTGTATAATTGTAAATATTAAGAATGTCCTAAATTTTGTAATTTTGGTCACGCCTCTATAGGTCTGACGCCGTCCGTCGCGATTTGCTTATCCAAGCCAATTGCACGGTTCGGATTAATTTATTCCCAAGTTTAGTTTGTTGTTAAAAAATCGAAATTACATCAATAAATGAATATGTTTAGTTGATAATAAAACGATTTTATTCATTCATGATCTCTCGGACCGTTGAAAAACAACGGACCGTATCAATATATACATAGATTCCACTGATCATAAATTTGGCACAAATATTTAACAAAAACCTTAAATAGCGAAGTTAGGTCCTAAGTCAAATAGCTTGACAGTTCCAATCGAGATTTCTCAGGGATTTTACTTACGGTAACTCAAAAGTATCAAAATTAAATTCAAACTTTTTGAAGTGAAACTTCTTTACGCAGGGTAGTGAGGAAAAAAAGCGAACAGGCGGGCGTACGAACGCCGATCGTACGAACGAGAACGCGTACATGTCCGTGTGCGCAGCCGCGGATCGTCGTAGCCGTATTTTGTAAACGGCTATGGGTTTTGGCATTGGGTTTTTAACATACCGAAAGTTACCCCCCCCCCCCCTTTTTTTTATTTAAGTATATCTCGGTTCGGTTTCAACTTGGGTATCCCGTTTTACCACCAAAAATTTTGTCTTTAGACCCTCTAAATAGCCCCCCCCCCCCCACAGTCAGGATACTTTTGACCCCCACCCCCTCAAAATTGTTGTATGTAAAATATAATGAATTTAGGTTAGTTACACCAAAAATAAAGATTTTTCTCCTAACGATTTAAGATTATATTTTGTAATTTAAGAAAAATTAGTCTTATACTCGTATAAACAGTTTTAAGTTCACTACAACGAATATTTTTTTTCTAAACACATAATATACTTTTTAAAGTATTAAGATTAATGGTTAACTATTTACATATATATAAATCAAATCAAATCACACTATCCCAATTTCTACGGTTAGTTTGTTTACATGCGTTTAATATTATATTGGTATATTTAAGAAATATAAAATTCAATATTTAATTTTTTATACTGTTATACTCACGTAAATCTTTACAAAACAAATGTGGTGACTTTAGAGTATTTTCTAAAACAAATTCAAAAATAATTACTGTCTTTTGTTCTTTTTCACACAACTTTATATTTCAATGACTGGGGTGAATAGGTTCTACAAATAATTTATGTAAATATAATAAAAACAATTGCATTTAATAATTATACTTACGATCACTATTGAATCTCTTACAGTGATCGAAATAATTTTTTAAATATTCATCTACAAAGTATAATATTTTATTGTTTATAATAATGATAACATTTATAATATTCATACATATTGCATTAATATTCATCATTTTACTGAATGTTATAGACTTAAAGAAATATTTACTAGATAGATAATATAGATATCTATTAGATATATCAAACTATACATAAATTGTTTTAATTTTGTCGAAAATAAATTTAATTTTGTATATGGCTCTTATATTATTGGGTTCCATATACAATCACTAAACATTTGACATGTCAATAGTGAGCTAATGATCCCTTATCCATGATCTAGTGTCCCATAATTATTAGTTCATACAATAATGTTTTAAATCACTTTGATTTACGAATCAAAATCATTGAGATAACTATATGTAATTTTATCATAATTAAAAATATTTAAATGTCTAGGGAACATCAACTGTTCCACTAAAAAGTGATAAAACAAATTACATTTTAGATTTGATACGGTGAGAGGTGAAGGTAGGCCTAAGAAGGAGCAAATAGTAGACTAATCTCGAAGGATGCAGTGATATATTAAGAACAAAGGCAGCGTAAAATAAAAACAGTTAAGAACCCGCTTTATACGTTGTTGCCACCACATCTAAAATATATAGACGCGCCTACGAGTGTTCGGCCGTTTCAAAGTCGCGTTTTCGCCGTCGTGGCTAACGAGATACAAACGGTCAGCGGTGGTGTTATGCAATCCTCGTTATCGGCCTATTACGGTCGGTGATATGCAAATTACCGTCGTCGTCGTATTTTAGTCTGCACAAGCCGTAGTCCGTACCGGTATCGTCAGAGTGTACGTGCGTCCAGTTCTCCGCGGTCAAAGTGTAGTGACAGTGCGCACGTACACATCGGTGATCCATTTCGTTGCACCCAAAGTCAAGGGTGTCGTGCAGCTAACAATATCTCAGGGCATTCGTAGTATAAACGTGGCTGCGTTGTAAACCAGCAAATAAACACGTCCGTAATCGATCCAACATTGTCGGTGCGCCGTCGACGTGAGTACTAATAATAGTAATAATAAGTTAACCGTTTCGTTAACAGCGTTCGTATGTGTTGACGTTATCCACGCCGGGAGAACGTCTCGTCACTGTCTCACGGCTCAACGTACTCAATCTCCGTCAACACCCAGGGCCACGTAAAGGACCCATTTAATATAAAAGATTCATATATAGATATAGTTATACATAGTGGCAACAATTGTAATTGTCACTTAAACTAGAATAAGCTCTCCCCTGCCACTACTCGTTAATATTTATAAGGTGCTTAATTAAAGAAAAGTCAAATATTTATTGTTGTCCATCATCATACTCCTCTTTATCATCACCTCTCTTCAGTCCAATTTCATCCTCACCAATATCGGCGTAGCAGGGAACCGTGAAAGTCTACTTTGGACATGCTGCCCAAACAACGTAGTTGATCACAAACCGAATATGGATTGAATACCATTATACCATATTTCAGAATAGAGCGGACAAGTGATAAGTTAAGATCGCAGAGACATAAACTAGACGAAAATAGCTAGGTATAATAGTACGTTTGATGAAGCTGAGGAGTTTCGGGACTCTACCAACAGTGATGTTAATATAAAGATAGAATGAAAGTTTTGGGGTGGGGTCAATTAAAACCCAAGTTTCTTGACGAGATATACCGTAATGATCCACTAAGTGGATAGGTGAGGTGAAGAGGAGAGCGACTCCTAAAAAATGACATGACTTTTCATTTTGCTAAATTTAGATTAAGTCTGACCCATTGCACCCAATTGTAAAAAGAGTTAATGTCAGTCTTTAGATGAATGCATTCATTAGCAGAGTTGATTTTCATGTAGAATTTTATATCATCAAAGGTGACCGCTATCTGCCTTTGCCCTAGGGTAGCGTTTCTCAACCGGGGTTCCCTGAAAAAAAGCGTAATGTCGAAAAAGTTCACAAAACCTTTCTTCTTCATACTGAAGTTTGATGGTTATCACTAGGTTAAGTCCTTGCTCGTTTGTTTGAATTTAGACATGAAGTTCAAATATTCTTTGAAGACCACCCTTTTCGACTGTCATTAAAATTTAACGACCATGAATGGCTTTAAAACTACTGACTAGCATACTTATTAGATGTTTATTTGAAATTAAACAATCTAAATTTGACTCTTCAAATCAGAGCAGTGACAATATTCTAAGTTAATGACAAAATAGAATCTTTAGTTAAAAAGTTAGAGTTTTGGAAGTCATGTTTTGAGAATAACCAACCAGAAGTTTTTGAATCACTGCATGATTTTCTCTGTGAAACTGATATAAACGTATCACAAGATATCTATCAAAAACCAAATTGTTCGAAATTTGAATGGGCTCAAAACGGCTTTTAAAAAATACTTCCCAAAATGTGTAAAAGAAGACCATTGGATTGCGTTCCCTTTCAGTGAAATTTGTTTCAAATCTGCAGTTTTATCAGCCTGTGAAAAAGAAAAACTAATTGAACTGAAAAAGGATTCTTCACTTCATACAGCATTTCTTGAAAAAAATCCCTTATCACCTTTTGGGCTAACGTGAAAGACTAATAGCCTGAGTTTTTCAACAAAGCATTCAATGTTTTACTACTGTTCACGAACTCTGTATTAGTGGAGAAAGTCTTTTCGTCATACACGATCGTTAAAAAATAAGTACCGTAATAGACTCTCTGCGAGTTCAGACTTACGAGTTTATTTATTATCCGAAGATCCAAATTCTATAAAACCTAAGTGATAGCAAACAAGCCCAAGGATCACATTTAAATTTAATTTAACTTAGTATTATTTTTTATATATACAATATCTTGAACTTGCTGATCAAAATAAATAAATATTTCTAAATTTGTCATTACTAAACCTATTTTGTAAATTCTTATCTATATTATGTGAAAATATATGGCAAGTTGATATTTGGAGGTCCGTAAATTAGTGGTAAGTGGTCAAGTTACACGCTATAATAACAGAACACGGTATAATAATATACACGGCAGCTACAAACGACGGTAGATAACGAAATTAATGCCTTTTTATGACTCTAAACCTAACCTAACCTTTTTTCTCCCACCTGGGCCTTGAGCTGCATACACGAAATCGACTGGGGACTGGGGAAACCGGTCGATGCGACGACGACGACGTGATTCTGAATTGAATATAAATTTCCATTAAAAAGTTAGCACTTTTCCATTTATAACTTAATTTCTAAACTTAGGATTTAGATTATTTTTACAAAAGCACATTCTACACAATATTTCTGATATTTTGAAGTTTACTAAGAGTGAATTGATGCATTAGAAATTTAGTTATGTCGTATAACAAATTTACCTGTGTTTTACACAGTTTAATTGGGCAACTCCTGCTTCAATATACTATACACACATACCATCGTGCTGTTATTTCTTTTTTTACTTAGCTCTCGCCACGACTGCGGCGCTGGATACATTTTTATAGTTTATCTTATCCGTCTATTATCGCGTCGATGAAAACATTTTTATAGTTTATGTTCTGTGAAGTTACATGTACAATAATTGATGATTCCATTATTCTGATAATTGAGTGGCCTGCCAGGCACATATCACTATATCAGCGCAATAGAATATAATACATTTAATCAAATATAATTATAAATGTGTCCGGTCAGAGGTCAGCAAATCAATATTTGTACTGTGTATAAAATACTGTGCATAAAATGAAACAAGAACGAATATTTATCATGAAAGTATTAGAACACATTGGCGTTATAATAGGCCAAAACGAAACAGCTAAGAATTGTAATTATTGTTAACACATCGTAAACCATAAAAAACTGGTAATTTAATTAGGTCATTCACTTGGTATATCATTTTAAAACTCACTGTTTTGTTTTGTTTCATTATCATTGGTTAGCTTCTGGTGATGTTTTAGAAATGCATCAATATTATCTGGAACCGTACATTTTTTTATTTTGACCATGGTACATGTTAATTAATACAAAATTTAAAAAAAAAGAGTTAATATATAGATTATTACCACTCAAAATTACTTACTGAATTGACTTAAAATGTAGTTGTTAACTAGTCCATGATATTCTAAACAGATAACATTTCATACGGTATTGTTATTTTATGTTTATATTTATATGATTCTTCTAATCCATAAATTGAATACTAGTTTTAGATAAAATATAAAAAGTTGTTTAAATCTTAAGTTGACAACATGGTGTATTGTAACAAACAATTACAATAAACGTTTTTGTTATCATAAAACAAATGTCAATATATAGATACCCGAAAATCCAAAACTATTTAAATAATCTGTGTTACATAAACAATATAATATAAACAAAATTAATATTTTTTGATTACAATTATTGATGGAAATATATTGTAGTCAAATAAATAACCTAAAAATTATAAAAGTTGGTTTTTTTCTCACTAAGCTAATTACACATTACCAAAAAATGTGTATTTTTAGAATAAAAGAGCAGACTGTTAGGGTAACCATTCAGTGTAGGTAGGTGTCAAGCATGAAATAAGAAGAAACCTTTTATTATCTTCTTAATCAATGGTGTCAAGTATACCTGAGTACCTAAGTCACTGTAATGGTTGTGTTTAAATTTAGTTCAATGATAAATCATTGTTTGCAAAAAAACGATTCTGAATGATGTCTGCCCGCCTATATTACTAAGTATATTATTTTAGTGTAATCAATGTTTATTGCAATATTAGAAATTCAATTTACAATAAGTTATTCGTTGGGTTGAATTATTGTTGGCCGAAAATACCTTATTTTCTATGTTTTTAATTATTTGAACAATAAGTCATTCAATTAAAATATTTATAAAATATTATCATTTATTTGTTACAGGCTATTATTGCTATGCAGACTTACTATAGAACAATGTGGATAATTAAGTCGTTAGTCAGTGGTATTAATTGATAAAGTTAGTTTAAAAGTAATCTACATTATTCAAAATTTGATTGTGTATAAAATATACTAAAAAACGGAAAAGTTTAAAGTACTGAAAAATTATATTTTTGAATTATAAGCAAATAATGAAAATATATTTTGTCAAAAGCTAGTAAAATTAGGTTAAATATTTTTTTTTCCTTTTAATTACAAAGAGTACCTCTTGGAACTTTTATGTATGATAGATGGAAGAGGAAACATGAATTATTTTAATATTTAATATTAATTAATA
Source organism: Neotoxoptera formosana (assembly GCA_022818045.1). NCBI lineage: Eukaryota > Metazoa > Arthropoda > Insecta > Hemiptera > Aphididae > Neotoxoptera > Neotoxoptera formosana. The sequence continues at coordinate 84,175,894 of CM040630.1, forward strand.
AATCGTTTCGCTCAGTACCAAAAAAATTGTTAAAAAATATGTGATAAAAACGGATAGAGCTAAAATTATTACATAATAAAGGTAGGCTAAATGATGATATAATACATATATCATTATAATGGTGCATAAATATATTGTAATATGTATTTTATTATACTAATATGAAGAACGCTTACCTTCGCATTCTAGACATAAAAATAGTATTTAATTAAATTAATTTAAAGACATTTAATTGATAAATGTCATTGGATGGATAAGCCGTTGTGCATTATATATCCAAAAATATTTTATTATGGTTGATTAATAGTTTGTACCTATATTATGATTGATGTCATTTATGAGTCAAACAATTTTAATAGTGGCATTAATACAAAATAATATTTAAGACTTCTACAATTAAAAATGTAATTTACAACTACACAACAAAATTTAATTCGTTCATTATTATTTTATACATATATTTTACATAATATTATAGATAAATCCATTCTACGATTGATAAATAGTAATTTTGTTGATAATCACTTAGGTGTATTATATAATATTTATGATATGTTTCTTACTTAATAGTTAATATCAATTTTAAATTTTAATATAATTAAAAAATTATTATTTGTAATTACCTTTTTTGGCACAACTACAGCTTATAATAAATATCACAGTTAATTGCAATACAACTTTATAAGAAATCATAGTTAATGTTTTTTAGATATTTTCTACGCTGAATGAACATAAACTTAGCATTTGCAAATAATTAAATAGAATTTTTATTATCTGAGCTGGTGGGTAAATAACGATATTGTTAAAAAAAATGAACAATTAAGTAAACATTTCACACAAAAAAAAATGCTGGTTTAGATATTTATAAACTATTTTTATTCAAAATGTGTTGTTGGATTAGTTCTAGGCTGGTAGGCACCTATTATGTAGAAAACACGATAACATATACCTTCTGTGTGTGCACAACTTCAATTTATTTCCGTAATATGTTTTTCATACCAAAAATCGAAATTATAATTTCTTATAATATTATATAATAGTTATTTGTAAAATCTTTATATAGGTTTATAATTCTACTGTGCGTGTGTGTGTCACTGAAATTCTCCTAAAAGGCTGGACCGATTTGAATGATGTTTTTTGTATGCGTTTGGGTGACGCCCTGGATGGCTTAGATTCACAAGTTGGTGACACGGGGATTTTGAGATTTACGATGGAAATATTTGTTTATAAATGGTTGCTATTGGTAACCATGGTTGCTATGTACTGTTTATTTCTAACCATTGACAACCCTGTAAATAAACAGTAGGTACATAGCAACCATTTATGAACAAAATATTTCCATCGTAAATCTCAAAATCCCTGTGTCAGCACCTCAATGCCCCTATTTTATAACTATTATATAGCATTATTTTTGTACTTTGTGTTTTGATATTATATGTATCGCATTTACGTAAATATTACATAAAACAATGACACGTCGAGGAGGAAATATTAGTCGACGGACTCAGAATTCACAATTAGTGTCCAGACCGTCGGTTAAATGATCGGTAGAAGATCAATTGACGGACAATGACAATTTAAGAAACCAGGCTGCAATCACACGTGCTAATGAAAGTTAAGAGCAAAGCAACGAACGCCGTCGAGCTAATGCATTGAGAGAAAGACTGACCCGTCAACGAGTCACCGATTCATTCAGAACACGTGAACAACAGTGTTTGCAAGTGTATCGCGCATTGACACGTGCATCACTTCTTCGCCTTGCATTTAAATATGAGTCGAACTCGGACATCGACTATTCGTCACATTCACAAATTGTAATCAGTGCTATGAACAAACAATGCCAACACTGTCATGCACTCAAATACAAAGGTGAATCGGCCTTAAAAAACATTTCTCGGTTTCGCCCTTATCATTCATATTTGTATGAGTTAGAATCTTTTCATTCTCTGTATCTCATTAAATAATCAACGGATCGATACGATTTCAAGATTGATTTATACAAGAATAAAATATTAAATAATATATGCAAAGAAACCATTTTTCAAAAAAATTGATTTAGAACCTTTTCATTCTGAGACGACGCATTATAGAATTTGCTTAGTTGCTAAGATATATTATTACACTAATATTCCATAATATGTAGGCATGTTCATTTTAATTTTTTATAAATGACAAATGTCTACAATTCAAGGACTGGAACCAGAACCGAAAGTACCGGTTTAACCTACAGAAAATCTAAAAACCGGAACCAGAACCAGAACTTATATTATAAAACAATAAGTTTTCAGATTCTTTTAGGTTGTTATCGGTCTTAAGAAATAACTAAACATTTTATTTGATAGTAAGATATTGAATACAATTTTATTGTGTTAAAAATAACAAACAACTAAGTAAACATTTTTGTTGGTTTAGATATTTTTCAAATTAAAATGTGTTGTTGGGTTGCTAGCTCTGTATCTATTACGTAGAAAACACAATGCCATAAAAACTGTGAGTGCACAGCTGAAATTTATTTATATCTTAGGTGTTTCATACCAGAAATCACAATTATGACTTTTTTAATATTATTTAATTATTTATAAAATAAAATAAAAATGAAAATAATTCAGTGGATTAAAATATAAAAATATTTATTGATCTTAATTAGATAGGTACAACAGTTATGTTTATTTTTAATTGCAAAGACCCATTTGAAATATAAAAAGTTGGTTATAAAATTGCTACAAATAAACCTGTAAGAAACCAGAATCGCATTAGATCAATACGGACGGTGACCGGTCAAAACATCTCCGATCCACAAAACTCAAAAATATCTCCGATTTAAATATCTCCAGTACAAAGTATCTCCTGTTAAAAGTATCTCTAATGGAAGTATCTCCCATGAAAATATTTTTATATTTATTATATTTGTACCTATTATCTGATATATTTTTCACGATTACGAGTGCGGTTACAAACCACGATAAACGACTTTATCAACTTAACAACTGCATCGATAAGACATTGTGTCAGTAATAACAAGTAAATTATGTCATAATATTAATGTAAAATTTAAGTGAAATTGTCCACAATCTTAAATTTTAACTCATATCTTGATTGGATTTTATATTTATTTATTTGATTTTTGTTTAATTCCATTACATTACTCAATCGTCCACAACCTTAAATTGTAATTTTATATACCTACAGTCAACTTGAGGTATAGCGAAGTTCGATATAACGAAAATATCAATATAACGATCAAAACTGTCGTCTCCTTGAAAATCTCGAGATATAACGAAATATTAAATGTATTTTTGTCCCCTCTATATAACAAAGTTTTTCTGTCTAAAAATCTCGCAATGTAACGAATTTTTACAATTTCAGAGCTTGATATTACGAATTTTATTTCTTCTATTATTATGCGATAAGATAATAATATTGGGTGAAATGTGGCGGTTGTAATCATCTCTCTAAGTCCGTTCGTTAGGTCGTTGCGTGTAATTTATGCGGTGTTGGGGGCAAACTTGTTGTACAGTTGACACACGCTGTGATTGGTTGTCATAATTATGTGGTCCTGAGAAGCATATTTTTACATATTTTTATATAGATCTGTTCCGTTACAAGCTCAAGAAAATGGTCTCATGTGTTAAATATATTAACTAGTCATTAATCCAAATTTAATAGAAATTAATTATTCAATGACTCCATTGACTCCAGTCTGGCTCTTTAATATAGTCACTTTAATTTAAATTAAATATTTCAAAAATGATAGTGTTAAGTTAACCCGAATCCCAGATGTATACTTTATTACGTACTTTGTATAATTAACAAACGTATGATAAAAATTAAATACTAAGATTTAATTTTATAAATATTCGTCACCTGATAATTTGATAAGATAACAATGTCATATCTAAATAATATTACAACATTCAATTGCAAAATGTTAATGTTTAATAAAAATGTAGCCAATTTAAACACCTTAGAGATGGATGCAAGAACGTTACTCCAGGCTGACGGGCCATGAAAAGTTAGGAGTGAACGAGACTTCAAGACTAGCGGACATTGAAGCCGGGTCGAGAAGTTTACCACTAAGTATGAGAATTTTTGGGAGGAGGGCTACGGCCCGGACCGAGAAGGCTTCAAGCAAATATATTATCAAAGATTTAAACCTTTTAAATATTAAATCGTAAGGGGATAAGTCGGGGCTTGCTCCAATTTTTTCCACCCTCCGTGGTAATTAATCGGGCATTCTTTTGAGTCTACCTATAATGTATATAGTACTAGCTTTCGCTAAATAAGGTAGACTTAGGCTTCAAATCAGCCCATCACCGTTGTTAAAACTGAAAGCTTACTCGAAACGATAAGGAAATAAGTCAGGGCCTGTCCCGGCTATACCCATTGTCCGTTGTAAATCATTTTGCGCCCCTAGTAGTCTTGAGTTTACATATATATACGAGCTTTCACTGAGGAAAGGAAGCTCAGGATTCAATGGGGAAAAAACAACACTATATCAGTTATTTAATTAATAAACGACGAATCAAGCAATATGCAAATGATTCGATACCCATGTCAAATGACGATGTCACATGAATAAAAAGGTTCATTAAGTATTAATTCTTAATATGAAATAACTATTCTACTATATACGATGTTTCAAATTTAATTTCATAGTTATATATATAAATATATAATGAATTATTATAATAATATATATAACATTAATTAATCTCCTTCATTTTTTAAAAAACATCAAAAACATATTTTTGAAAATATTTTCAACAAAATATTAATTTTATCATAATTATTTTTAAATATTTTCCTTATAATGATTAAAATATATTTATAAATGTTGTTATCTAATGAATACTATGCGGGACGATCCGGAAAAATACGGCTTTTACATGTTTGATTCCGGCCGAATACAGTTATTATTTACATATAAATAATTTTTCAGATAATATAAGTTAAAATTATTTAATTGTTAGGTATTAATAAAAAATAAACCCGAAACATGTTGTTTTATAACATCAATATATTTTTGGTTAATTCACAAAACCTAGTGTTTTATACATTTATGAGAATATATTTTGTTTATCAATATAGTATCCTAAATACTTGAATAAAATAAATAATTAATTTAAAAGTAACAATTTATACTTGGAACATAATAACTATGTAACAGAAGAGAGTTCCTTAGTTTTTTTTTTTTTTGATATTTTATACTTCTGAATTACAGTGAGATATAATAAATTAGATAACATTGCAATAAAACTAAATTGATAATGTAGGTCATACTTGTAATGTGCGAAAGGTATGCTGTTTAGCAGAAATTTGTGTTGCTTAATTTTCCGTTGGTTGGTAATGTTCGCAAAATGTTGTTGTACCTTCATACTTTATTTCTACAATCAATAATAATTTGAATCAAACATCGTAATTTCCTTTTTTTGTTAAGTCATGTTAAATTCATCAAGTTCCTTAAAAATTAGACATCTGAATGTTTTTTTTTTATTAAGTAAATTAAATAAAAGAAAAGAAAGAAGATACAATGGACATTATGCCCAATAATGCCTAATAATTATTGTATATTATTCTTTGAATATTTTTGGTACTTTTCTAAAAGATAACTGCAGGGCTCTTAGTTTATTATGCAAAATATGTCCATAGAAATAATATTGTAAACAGTATTAAGCTATTACCAGTCTTGGAGACTTATGTACATACGTTAACAAGAATGGCGCAATTGTTAGAGATGTCTTTTACCGAAGGAATAAGGACTATACAAGAGAATCCTGGACTTCTGCTAATCATATCAAACTTAAAATTCCGTTAGTGATGGGTCAAACTTAAATGTTCTTACTGCTTGAACATGAATCTTGTTTGTGTACTTTTTCAAGTAGTCGAAATATTTAAAATGTAACCATGATACATTTTTCAAACTAAATGTAAATTAAAATCAGTAATTGTAAATGAGTTATACAAGTTTTAAAAAAAATCAATTTAATACGCTGTCCTGCTCAAACGTTTTGAACTTGATTAATGATGATGATGCTCTTCTGATTTCAAATACAATTTCCTCGAACATTCAACTGTTTGAAATTCATAGATATGGATATGACAGTGTGTTTAAAATTTCGAGAACCCATCCCCAAAATAATTGTACACTAGGTTTGTGGAATATTACAATGTTATTAAATTTACTTTGGTTTCTTTAAAATGTATTTTATCTACCGTAAAACCAATAATATAATAAATTACTTTAATAGCTAAATATAAAATATATCATGAAATATACTTAAAAAAAATTGGCCAACAGACTGTCGTCGATCAGAATTATTTTCGATTGGATTGATTTATAGTTAAATTCAATTTTATAACAAACATTACAGTGACATATTCGATGACAAGGTTCACTCTACAAATTACTATAAATCAACTAAACACAGTTACCTACAATACTCCTTGTTTTGCTGACAATAATATTTAGATTTAGAATATTTTGTTTCAATATTGAGGGTAGTTTAAGGTATCGAATTTGATTTACTTGATACATTATAATTCAAAAATAAAGAAATAATACTTTTATTAATATTTGAAAAAGTCAAAATAAAACAACAGAGTAATATGAATAGTTAAGCAACACCAGTTTTCAACTACCCATCAATAAATATTAAATCAAATTTACGTTTAATAGAGAGTAATATGGTCTCGTTATTTAATATTTTATTATTTCACCGTAAGTAAATATATTTTATTATACATGACCTATTTGCATAGGCATACGTACCTATTGGGTTTTTTAAACTCTTCGTGATTCCTAATCCAATTAGCTGATGTTGGTAGTATCGCTGTGAATATGCTAAAACCAAGAATTATTCAATTTAAAATATTTAGGTAAGTGCAGACCTCAACGTTACAATAATTATGTTGCTACTAGTAGGTAGATTATGTTTATTTTTGTATAGATAATTTTTACAAGAAAATTCCTCAATTATACAAGTTTCTCTTTGAAAATTCTTTGCAATCCTCACTATTATTCCCCCATCTTATCTAAACTCAACCTATCCACTTTAGTTGACCTCGATATTCTCAAAACTCTTTTACCCTCACAAAACTTATCTCTTCGGATATTGACACTCCGTCACTTCTCTCGATAGTTAATTTTAAAGTACCATTTTGCTTGAAACATTCGTTTCATGTCCCTCGTCTCTGCTCAACCAATTGCATGTCTAATGAACCAATAAATCATTTACTGAAAATAAAAAATGTGGACCCCTACTTCCTCAGTATATAAGTTAATTTAGTATAGACTTGTTGTTTTAATAACTATCATTAATAATTTGTTACATTGAATATATTATTATAATGTTATATGTACCCTTTTACCTGGGCATAAGCCCGTTTGTATGTTAAAAATAAAATGAAAATTTGAGTGAGTGTTTTGGTCCATTATATACTGTATTATTTAAATCGTTAAGTGCATCTGAATTGTTATTCTGACTACTAGAATGTGTATAAAATACATTTAAAGACATTTTAAAATAATTTATATTTCGTATAAATTGAAGTAGAATGTTATACGCTAAGCTAACCAACTCCAAAAGTGAAACGCAAAAAAATTATTTGTCATTATATTTAGTTACAAGAGACACAATGAATTATATTTTTTTATAATAAATAAAATAATGTTAAGTACACTATGTTTTTGCAAAATAATTTCACACCATTGTATTAGTGGTGATTGGAGGAACTACGGTTAGAGGGTTATACTGGTCCCATCGTTATATAAAAAACCAGTGATTCCAAAATCACGTTGAATATTGTTATAAACCCATTCCATGTAACAGTAGTGAATTGTAGTGTAAGCATTTAATTAATATATATATATATGTGTAACACGTACCAGTCCCTTTAGAAATAATCGGGAGATTGGACACGCTGTGCGGGTTCCGTATTGAATGGGAGGATTAGGCAGGTATAAATAAAATCATACAATATGCTGATATCACGAACTTAATATATTACAGACCTTTCAAAAATGATATATATATAAAAATATTACTCTCGCTAAATGTAGTGTTAGTAAGTGGTATAACATACGCGCATATATATATAAATACGAATATAAAAATAATTGGTACGAATAATATAAAATAAATCAACAAGAATAACTCACGAAACCGTGAGTGATAATGTGGTATGACGAGGGACCTGGTGATTTGAGGTGATGAAGATGGACGATGATCAGTGTGATGATAACTATGGTAAGGCGGAAGGTGAATATGGAGTACTCCCACGCGATAATATAGACAGCGAAACCGCACAGCCGTATATGTATATATATATATGACACCATGTAGTTAAGACGGCGAAACCGCTTCGCTTAATATATTTTAGGATGTATATGAAAACCGCACAAAAAGGCAGAATATACAATTACAAATTTACTAAAATATAGATGTGGTGACACAGCGGTCATGCCTTTTCATACGAGCTGCAAAATCAGGCATCGAACTCGTTATACCGATGTGTACTATATTGCGATGAGCGCAGTTGCTCGGCCTGAGTTATCGTTATCGGTGAACGATGACCCCTCCTATTATTAATTAGATTTATGTCGGCTTGCTATGATGTATTTATGCAACAATATGTATCCATGTACCCGTGTCCCGTGGGAACGAACACGGTCACATAATATGGAATTCCGCTGCTTGGGCAGTTTTGAAGCCACAGCGAGCCAGCCGGGCCAGAGGGAAGACAGTCAGTCGTTGTCCAGTCCGCCCGAACCTCACGAATTCATGTTATCTTAATTTCTTTTACATTGTTTAAAATAAAGATATAGTCTTTTATTCCACTAAGCTTTTTTTTTTTTTATTTGAACCGAATTCACAGGGGGATCTTTGTGAACAATGCGCAACTCCTCATTCTACTAAGCGTTATCATTTAATTTGTAGTGTAGAAGTACACAACAACATAAACAAAGGTAGGTAAGTAATAAATAATTATAACAAAAACTTATTCTTATCAAAACTATATGATCAAAATATGTTTTCACATTTAAAAGCGTACAATATTAGTTTTTAGTGTTTATTTATATAAAAAAGTTGTTGGTGAAATCTCAATAATGTAAACAATTTATAGTATACTTCTTTATTAGAGAATATAGACGAATGTATAAAACAAACCTGGCCATTTTTTTACGATCTCTGACAACAGAAAAAAATGTACGTTTAAGGTAGTTCATTTACAACTATGGATAAGATTATTTAAACTTGCGTTAGTCATCATTTAAATGTAAATAGTGGCTTGTCAAACTCCAATTATTAAATGGGCTGATTATATCAACAGTTCGTTATTCTGGGCCACACATTAACATTTATCAAAACAAAAAAAAACAATTTATAGACATTTCAAATTACATAATCTATATTCTTTATAAGTATAAAACTTTCAGTTATACTTATTCGATTACAGTTTATCAGAAGATAAGACAGTAAATCATAATGTTGCTCTTTGAAATATAGTTGTGAAAATTATACAATTTTTTTTTATTCATTTGATTTTACAATGTTGTGTCTGTAATCACCTATTGGGGCAATTATTCTTCGGCAACTTTTTGGGTAGAAAAATTCCCAAAAGTTTTCATATGCATCGGGAAACATAAAAAAACGTCGGTAAGTGTGTACTGCTCTGCTTTACAGTATGTGTCAATTAGGTTACTGTAATGTATGTTTTAACTTTGAATTCAATGATATAAAATCATTGTATACGAAAAACGATACCGAGTGAAGACAATGTTATTGACATAAATTATTAATTACTAATAACCAAAGAGCCACTTTCATACCAGAAAAGTTGCTAAAGAAGAAAATTGAAACACTAATGCAGAAGAGCAACATAATTTTAGTCTTTAACATAGTTGTGCAAATTTAAAAAAAAAAAATGTTTAATTAGTTTGATTTTACAATGTTTTGTACTTATGACTCTATGAATGGTTTATTTTGTGTCTGCCGTCACATTTTGGGGCAGTAAAAATGCATTGATTTTCTTCATCGGCATATTTTCTGATACGAAAGTGAAAATAATGGATACTTTGAGGAAATAAATAGTAAAAATTATCAAAAGTTTTCAAAAATTTTGGAAACCCTAAAAAAGTAAGTAAAACGGACATATTTACAAAAGCTAATTTTTAACAAAATCGATTTTGTTTTTCGGTGTAACACAATAAATAATAATCATAGATATGTGAAATCTTTACTGAATGTTAATTTATTATATTATACCATGTAACTTAAATTTTTGTAAGTAAAAATTAAAAAAAATTTTATGGAAAATCTTCATTAGTTTTTTATAAGTTTTTATAACTAAAAAAAGTTCAGATTTAGAAATTCGTAACATTTTTACTGTTCAAACAAGATGAAAAAAACAACATTTCTTATAAGTTATTCTACATTAGTACAATGAAAAATAATTACCAGAAAGTCAAACATTTTGTTATGATACTTTAATGATATAGGTACATTTTAAACTGACTGTTTCTTATTTAACGATTTTCTTATATTGTTGTAAATAAAAAAAAGAATAAACATAGACATTTGAAAATGTTACCAAATGATGAAAATTGTATTTGCTATACACATTTGTATTTAAGACATATTTTTACTTTTTTTGAGCTAATTGTACAAACATAAGAAACTTTAGATTTATTTGTATAGTTTTTTTTCTATAAATATCGATTAAAAATGTTCGTTGGGTCAAAAAGCTTGCAAATGTAATACAAGTTTTCTTGTGAGTAAGTTATAATGCAACCAAAAAAAAAAAAATAATAATAATAACATTGTTGTTTTATACATAGGTACATTTTATGTTCAAATTTGGACGAAACTAGATATTTAAACGAAAAAAAAATAATGATAGTTATTTCATTGTAATTTAAAAATATTATTCGTGAGTAGGTACTTGAAACTTTCAAAGTATATTATTATCATTTATACGCATAATGACATTTTAAAATATAATATATTCGTCAAAAATAAATTCAAACTACCGTATTATGAAAAGAAAAACGACTTACAGCAATTATATCATAAATTATACTTTCTAATGTTGTCTAACAGAACGCCTTCGATCAGAATCGCTTATCTTTTACAATGATTTTATATAATTACATTCAAGTTTAACACATCCATAACAGTGACCACTTGTCGACTTTTTTAATAGTAATTGTCCATTCAAATTGGAAGCTGCATGCCGGAAATAAATTAGCATTGGGCCGCCTGTTTGACATGCCTGATGTATACTATAATATGCTATATTATAACCTAATTTCAGGAAATAATATTTTTACCTTGTCCAATTGCACCTTTCTTATCTACAAAAAACAAAATGAGAAAGTTTTAATTTTAATTATATAATATAAGTGTCCCTTGCAACACATGAAAATAACTTGATTGATTGAAAAAAATTTGAATGCTGCCATGTGAACATTAAAAACTGGCTTTGTAGCTTTAAATGCAATGAAGCAAGATACATTTTCACACTTAAAATGTTCTCTTAATCCATATGTAATTGAAATAAAAATATCTTTATAATATTATATTTGAACAACTTTTTTTTCTTAAATCGGAAGAATAATTCTACATGCGTAACAGGGAATATTATTTAACAATAATTTGAGTATTTATGTTTTACACATTGCAAACACATTTTAACTGTTTGTTTTACATACAATTTATTGGATCTCTATTGATTATTGTAATATTATCAATTACCATTAATCAATCAAATTTAAATTTAATTTATAGTAATGTTCTTACGTAAATTATATGCTTTAATAGCATATTTGCATGCTGGTGAGGCTAATAAATACATAATAAGTACTCGTATTATTCTTCAATAATGTAATACATTTTTTTGTATGGTAACTTATTAAAACAATATAAAACAATACAATTTAAAAATGCAAAACGCTTTCAGAATTATTTTTTTTATTTGGTTTTTAATACGAAAACTGTATAAATGATTTGACCATTTTTATCTCTTCAAAATAACACGCTGCTTTCATCTATAGTCCACTGCCAACCATAAAAATAAAGTTAATGTCCATTTTCCACAAAACATTTCATTAGTATAAAGTCATGTTTATTTTCATTAAAATATTTGAACTCATTTGATAAAAAACAACCGATATTTTGTTAAAATATAAACTGGGCCCGCGGTTACCTTTTTTGCTGTAAACTCGGCCCGAAAATGTAAGATAATGAAAAAGGTTGGTTGTAAACTTGGGCCGATAAATACGCTCGATAATATACGTTATATAAATAAGGACCGCTAAATATAAATAATTTATGAAAGAGTTCGTTTTGGTAAAATTATTAATTAATCATTTTTAATTCTTTTCCCCACCCCTTATTTATAATATTTATTATGTTTATTTTTTTTATGATTTATATTTTAAGAACCTATGAGTGATGAACGTATGGGTGTCTGTTTTATTAATTTTGTCATTATTTGTGTCTGAATTGTATAGTAAATAATAAATATACTTCAATACTTGCCTACAGATGTTTTTACTGTTGAAACAATAATATTTTAAAAATTAAATTCTGACACTATAAACCACTATTATAGTTATCTTATAAATACAAATTTAAAAAATAAAAACGTATGCATTAAAACTTTTATAATAGAGTTTGTTCAATAAAATATTCTTTCCTAATTCCTTAATAGATTTTAAACTAACACATTATTATTTTTTTTATAATTTTATATGGCATTTTTTAATGTTTTTATATGTTAATTTGATTATAAAATTTCTAAAACACTGAATTTCTGAAGCGATTTTAACTGTATGCCTATTTAGAACAAAATCAAATCTGACTTGGTAATTTAATAATCAATTTTTCCTAGAAATTGAAAACTGTCAAATATAATTTAAAACAAAACGTGCTGTGTGTGTGTTTGTACCAAAGAATATTCTATTTGATAAACAAAAAAGATTGAAATCAGGCTTGGAACCTTTATAATTTTTTCGGTTCCAGTACCAATTCAGTTCTTAAAAACAAAATTCGGTACTGGTTTTTAAAATAACAGAATAAAGGTTTTGGTTCCGGTACCGGTAAATACTGGTATTTAGAGATATTTTTTAAAAAAATAAAATATACTCCAGTATAAATAGCTTACATACCTATTATCTTAAATAATAAGATCAAAATATAATAGCTGTTTTAATGGGTAAAAGCGCATAAGTAAGAATTGCTATTTTGGTTTTAAATACATAAAAACAAATTTTAAAAATAGGGTTTAATCGCGTTATATGAAGTTACCATTGCCAATTCAATACAAAGTTTAAACGAATAACCAAACATTAATCGATGGTACAAATTATTCGTTATCACTCATATTTTTCAACAAACATTTATATTAAAATGTCGTGTAAATGATTCCTTTAGTATTAAAATAGTTTGGCATAAAGGGTTAGGTACATAAAGTTTTTAATTTTTAATTATTTCAATGTAACAGCATACTAAAAATATCATAATTACATACATTTGGAAAATGTTTGTTATTGAAATTTCTGATTGAAACTTTAACAAAATCGGATATTAAATAAAGAATTTAAATAATTTCCATTATATTGCTGTAATCCAAAAAATATTTTTGTTTTACTATAATTTTACTTTAAAACAGTTAAATAATAAACATTGTCACCGCCATGGCAAAAATAAGTATATGCACCGTCCTTTCAACCTTTGCAAACGCCATCTAGTACCGCGTACCATCCACCAAAACACCTACTATCATATCCGTGTAATATATATTTTGTATTATTTTATTTTTATTTTGTGTCAGCTATGAGATGTATATCGAGATAAAGAATATATTTATTAAGTATATTATTTATCTGAATGGATTTGTTAATAACATTGAACAATATGGAATAGATACTAACATTTTTAGTTTAAAAGTTTTAAAATGTCTTTCCATTTTAATAGTATTTCTTTATTATTAATTGGGAATTTGGGAATATATAATTTTATACAAGAAAATATTGTTAACAAGAAAATTGTAGTAGTTTGACATAATTCAAAAATAGTTCACTCTGGTTCATGTGAAATGTTAAATTTAATTAAATTTAATGTTAAATTCAATAAATTTATTATTGACCGTTTGTCGCAAACACAACAAAATAATACCATAGTTGGAATTTTTTTTTTTACAAAAAAATATTATTATATTTTTGATTATATAAAAACCAACCTTCTAGTATAAGGTTTATAATAAAATTCTAGAATCTTGACTAAATAAATCATTCGTCAACTATCAAATTCAAATACATATGTACTATGTCATCATATTATTATAGCAGGTACATAAATGTAAAACATTGTTCAATTTGTTATCAGCTTACAAAAATAAATAATAGCATCAATTTGCGATGTTTTATAACCGCTGAGTGTAGCTGTTTTATTCAATTAATGCGAAAAATAATCACGGTATGAAGTATATATAATTATTTATTTGTTATTGTGCAAATTCCGAGTTTTATTATTTATTTGTTATTCACTAGTTTATGGTCGTGCCCCTATTATTACTTATTTACAGCTGTTATAGCTGTCCTCATATGTTTATGTATTTTTATCTGTTGGGCCAGAAAGGCTTTATATTACTTTTATAGTTACACGACAAATAACTACCAAGAACACAGCTCGACTACAATTTTTAGTGAATTATATTGAATCTTATAACTTTTAATACGCACGCGCAAACACATTTAAATTTGGAAGGTGTGGTAAGTCGAAATAGTTTGGTGAACGAGTGTGCATAATATTATTTTATGTTCCCGACGCGTTCAAATATTGTTGATATCATTTACACCAGTAGATTATATGTCTCAATATCCCAGTAAACATCATGCAATTTGCGTATTCGTATATTGTAAATATATTTTTGTATACAACTGTGATGGCACTGTGGCTGTACTGCTAGCCGCTAGGGTAGAATTTCGGAAATATCACTTTGAAACTTTGTGCCAATTTAATTTCTATGCCAGTTTCCATAAAAACTTAATAAAACTACTATGATCTCTAATTACTGCATACATCAAAGATACGACTTTAGACATTTTGTGTTTTATGTATAAAAACAAATTATTTATATCTCTTCAAATGTAAATATGATAGAATACTGTCAAATACTATAAATAAACGTATGAGTTACCGTGTTAGTATGTTAACATCTTATAAATGTCTGGTTCTGTTCCCTTTTGGAACTTTTTAATTAAGTTAATTAGTATTTTATTTGAATAAACATTATATTCGTAAAGACGATAATAATAATATACTTGCCATTATATGATATTAATATCGATTCTGTTAAAAAAAAATATGTATTACAAATTAAATACTGACATTAACACAATATAAACTATTACATCGATTAATGAATAGTAAAACAGATCATAATAGATGATATAATATATTTACAAAGAGTTATTAGTTCATTCAATCAACTTTGATGTAAACAAAACTAGAATTTAAACTATTTAATTAATTTTAATAACTTTCTTATCACTGCTGATAAGTTAAAAAATTATTGAATGTAACATCGGTTATCTTACTTTCACACTCTATAAGTAAAAAGATAATTTTCAGTTAAACAAATATTTTCATAAACGTATTAAACTTAACACAATTTACAAGGACCTAGTCGGAAAATCCACCTACAGCAGAATGGGAATGTTTCTCGGTGTAATTTAGATGCATTTGTCATAATATTATTAGATGTGATTCCGACCTGGCCACCTACAACGGTGACAAAACCTCAGTTCTCCTATCCTTAAAGAGGGCCCCATGAATTGGAAAACATTTCGCAGAATCACTGAACAAAAATTAAAGCTAAAAACTCGACTTAAGTATCCAAATGACATAGAGAATGTAATTCAAAACTTTACAGATATAATTCAAACAGCTACTTGGACATCAGCCATTAAAAAATCTCCCAAATGAAATAGTCTTCAAATCTTTCTTGAACTTCTTTCATGTGTTTTTTCTCTAACACAACATTCTTGCAAACATCATGCACCAATGCACATCACCCTTATATATATTTTAAGCTCGTTTGTTACAAACATGGAAGAAGGAAGTGTAGAGTCGAAATGCTGAACCCTGGTGCACTCTCATTTATAATAAGGTAAAATAGTACAAGCAATTAACAATTATAAGCGAATTATAAGCGTACTTTCAATAGCTTTAAATACCTATATGAACATACGTAATTGAATACTTGTTTTGAATCATAAGCTATTAAATTACTATATTATAATTGTTTTATTTTATTTGCATAAACAATCAATTCCACTGATTAATTATAATTTGTTTGCTTTTTTGTTCAGAATCTTTACAATTATCATGTGGACGATATTTTTCATTGATCAATTATATATTTATTGATATTATAATGGTGTATAAAACGTATAACGTCTTATACATCATTTAAATGTGTTAAAATAGTGAACTTACCTATTTTTTTAGACGCTTAACAAAAATAAATATTTGATTAGTATCTACATTTACACTTGTGTAATATAAAAAATGTATATATGTTTTGGAATAGTTTATGAACATTTTTCGTTTCGGTTTAGCCAATTATTTGGTAATATTAGAATTAATAAAATGTTCATGTTACATAAGTAATAATATGTCTTGGTGTGAAAGTGGAAAAAGTACGTTTTGATTATTTAAATATAATTTTAATTTGTGGGAAAAGGTCGCTTGGAATTAACCAGTAATTTTAGATTCTGGGCGGAGCGTGGAATGTATTGATTTTACCAAGTTGTGTGTTTTTTTTTTGTGTCTTTGATCACGTTAAGGGCAGTAAAAGGGCTTCAATTTTCTTCATATTTTCTGATAAGAAAGTGAATCTAGTTGGTACTTTGGGGGGTCAATAGTTAAACATTTGACTCAATTGTTTTAAAACGCGTCAGGAAATACAAAAAAAAAAAATCAGAAAAAACGGGAATTTTTTTACAAATCAAATGTTTGACAAAATAAATTTTAGATACCTACTTGAAATGTTCAGTGAATGTTTAAATAAGCATTTTCTATACACCATACAATTTTCAATATATTTTAATTTTTTTTAAGCTAGTTTTATTCATAATGAATTTTTGGGTTTTTTTTAAATTTTTTTTATTATTGTCGATAACATTTTTATAATAAGTAAAAATAGTAGTCTCTAATAGTTTTTTATAGGCGTCTAAAGTTAAAATTTCGGAAAAATCCGTAAAAATCACGAACATTTTACGTTTTTTTTTAATTAGGAATTTCATAAAAATTGTTCTATTTAAATCTAAGATTTGAAAATTCTACACAAGATTCTATACAAGTTTTTCTACCTTTCTGTAAAAAAAATCTACCAGAAAGTCCAACCAATTTTTATGAGCTTTTGAAATATTAGGCATTGGATATTCCCCGGTTTTCTTTTTGAACGATTTTCTTATTTTGATGTAATTTAAAAAGAAACAACCATAGACATTTGAAATGTTCACCAAATGTTTGAATAATCAGTTTCAATACTCAAACTAATTTTAAAATTATTTTTATATTTTTTGAGCTAATTGTAGACTTATAACATTTTAGGTTTTTCAACATTTTTTTTCTATAAATAAATTTTTTTTTTTTTGTTTATTAAATGTTTTATTCAATCTGTTGCAAAAAGAACAATAAGAACAATTGAGGAATAGATAGAAATAAAAAATAAATAAATAAAAATAAAATAACAAGATGAATACAGCAGAGCGTAGGAGCCTCCCGTTGGAGGCACTACAAAAGACATGAGTATTAACGTTTAATTAGTTAGTAGGTTTCTACACCATTTGCGCTTTAGCCGTTTGGGAGGATTTCCAGGGATAGTCAGGGAAGAGATATCTTGCATGAGTGGGTTTCTATGATTTAAAAGACGGTTGTGGAATCTTTTGTAATGTGTTTTAGCCACGTCTGAAACAAAGGATATGGAGAGGTCGTGATTGAGTGTTTGATCGGAGACGTAATATGGTGCTTTAGTGATTTGTCTAAGGGTTTTGGATTGATAGGTTTGTATTCTATTGATGTTAGTAGGTTTTGCTGATCCCCAAAGCTGTATACCATAGACCCATATTGGTTTAAGTAGCATTTTATATATAAGGAGCTTGTTATTCAGATGGATATATTTGGAGGTCAGTAGGTGTCTTAGTTGGCGGCTACGATCATTGAGCGTTAAACTTTTGGAACGTATATGAGGGGCCCATGTGAGCCGACGGTCTATGGTTAATCCAAGATATTTAACGTTTTGAGAGTAGGGTAGAGGTTGATTATTGAGGAGTAGTTGTGGACAATCTCTGGGGCGTAGTGTAAAGGTAGAGTGGAGCGATTTCGTTTGGTTTAATTTTAGGCCCCATTCTGTGTACCATGAGGCTAGTAGGTCAAGATAGGTTTGCATAAAGGAGGCAGCTATGTCTGGGTCAGAGTGGCATGCAAGCAGTGTTGAGACGAGATAAGCAAAAATTATCTAGATATAGATAAAAGATTATTGCTCCAATATTATCTAGATTAAGATAAGATAACATGTATTATAATTATCTCAGATAAGATAAAATACAAAAAAATTTGATCTAGATAAAAAATAGATGAAAATTTAAATATTTAAAATAATTTCATTAAAACAACAATTAAATTTATATTTTACTATTGGAAATTATTATACCTATCAATGATAAAAATCTTAATTAATGTTTAACCAATGGCCATTCTTATTTACATAATTCAAAGATTAATGTAAGACCATAATATTAATTTGCATGCATACAGGGCGCTCAAAAAAAATTTCGGTTTACACATAATATTATCTAGATAATTACTAAAAAGATACCGATTTTTAATCTAAGATAACCCTTAGATACCTATTCAAATTTTCATCTAGATAAGATAAAAGGTGAACAAATACTATCTAGATGAAATATCTAGATAAATTTATCTAGATAAGTCTCAACACTGCATGCAAGTATCGCTTTGTCGTCCGCGAAGTCGGCTACTATTGTGTTTTGAGTAGTGGGTTGATCCGCCGTGTAGATATTAAAAAGGAGTGGTGCAATAACTGCACCTTG
Organism: Neotoxoptera formosana; assembly: GCA_022818045.1. Classification (NCBI taxonomy): domain Eukaryota; kingdom Metazoa; phylum Arthropoda; class Insecta; order Hemiptera; family Aphididae; genus Neotoxoptera; species Neotoxoptera formosana. The sequence continues at coordinate 84,195,017 of CM040630.1, forward strand.
CGGGACACCAGCTTCTATTTTAGAAATATTTGAAAAAATAGTTCCTGAGCGCACAGAGAAGTGGCGATCGCTAAGATATGATTTTATAATTAGATACAAGTATGGAGGGAAAAGTGCTTTAATTTTGTGAAGGAGCCCTTGATGCCAAACTCGATCGAATGCCTGTTCAACGTCCAGGAACACTCCTGTGCATATGAGCTTTTCTTCAAAAGAAAAGGAGTTCTATAAATATCAATAAAAAAAAAATATTAATTGGGTCAAATTGCTAGAAAATGTAATACAAGATTCCTCATAAATTCTTAAAATAGCAGATCATAAATTTTAAAAATCCATAAGCACAATTAATAAGTTGTTCTAAATGCAGTTTTAAAAATATTCAAGATACAAATGCACACTTTTTTAATAAGCGTTAAAGTTCAAATTTTAACCAAATTCATCAACATTTTGAATTTTTGTAAATTATTTAATAGTTAAAAATGTATAATATGTTTAATTTTTAATGTTTTTATAGCTGAGGATTGAAAATGTATAACAAGGTTTTTTTTAAGGAGTTTATAGTGTAACCAAAAAATTAAAAAAATATATTTAAAAAAAAAAATTTTATACACATTTTAAGTTTAAATTGGGACGAAATTAGATATTTAAATGAATAATAATAATAATGATCTTATTTATTTCGTTGTAATTTAAAAATATTATTTGCGGGTGCTTGAAACTTTTAAAGTATTTTATTATATTTTATCCACTTAATTAAATTTTCAAATGCATTGTTTTCTCAAAAAATAATTCAATCTACTGTATTGTTAATAGAAAAATGAATTATTTTATTTTAACTATATTTTATAACACACATATAGTTATATGTAGGCAGACAGATCGTCTTCGCTCAGAATCGTTTTTCGTGTACAATGATTTATATAAAATCGACGATTAAACATTTCGGCGATATCAGATTTTGGATTTTCAACCTTTGTTTATATTAGGTAGGTATGTAAAAATCTTTTTTTGTTTAAATGTTTGATATTTTTAGATTCTAGATCATGAGCAGTGCATGACCAGAGCAATGAATTTATTGGTTTGATGTTTTATTTTTTTTCATATTTGTAATATTTTTGTAGAATAACAATCTTTACGATTACATAGAGGATGTACTTTTTCACACGATTAAGTATTTTTTTTTTTTAAATTTAAATTTAAGAATTTAATAACTAAGGTCATTAGCCTGGTACTGTGTGGGGGAAACGGTTGGTTGGAACAGGTTTTTATATGTATGTGTTTTATATGTAAGTACACTACTCAGACCACGCCACACGATTAAGTATATTCTGGTTACACAACTAATATGTAAAATAATAATATGAATTTATGGTCCCCTTCCGTTATATTCCGTTTAGACTCCCAAATGCTAAAATATCCCCCCCAAAAAACAACTAATGTTTAGCACTTCTAGTGGAAAATTGCGATAACCGTAAGTTACATAATTACCACTATTATAGATATAAGTATAAAAATAATTATTAACTAACAAAGTCATTTAAAATTTTAACATTTGTAAGTTGTTATCAAAAATCAAAAATTTGTTTTTTGTTTATTATAAGCCTATATGCATAATGGTATAATTTTAAATTATTTATTTAATTTAAGATAAGAAAAATAAGATAAGTTACCTTAACTACATTTGATTTTGTAAAAACCTAACGTCTCTTAACAAAATATTTTTGACAGTACTAGCAAGGCGTATAAACAAAATCTCAACCTAACCGCAGTCCGCAATACGTTATGAATGCTAATAATTTGTACTAATATTAGTAGTTCTGTAATGATATTGACAATGTACCAATATCATTAATTAAACACATATTATTTGTTTATTTACATAATTCTCATCCTATAATGTATTGGACAGACAACTGTCTCTACATACATATAATATGGTACTAAAATGTCTCATCACTATAAAAATAAACAGATATGTGTACTTACCACTCAGAGTATAGGCTACGTATAAACAATCAAATATTAAATAATCATCAATTATTACAAGTTTACAAATTTGATTTAATGGTTAATTTTAACGACAAGTATGATATTGTTTTCTTTGAAAATGTAATATTTTACATTTAAATATTATTAGTTGTATCTTAAATATTTGTTTAGCACTAAGCAGCTATGGCATTTTTTTAATAAAAAAATATGTATTTCATATTTTTTTCAATTTTCTATAATTCGCTACATATTAAATTAAAACAATATATTATGTGTATAATTTCTCTAAACGTATCGGTAGTTAACATAAATAAGATATTGAAATTCAAAATAAATGTATTATAGTCATTATAGTCTTACCAAAAAAATTATTAAACCCTAAATCTGAAAATGTATGAATTTAAGTATACGATTTTTGGATTAAATGTTTCGATATGTGATAAATATTAAACACTTATAGTAGGATGAAAAAGTATGTTCTGGTTCTCCTCCCTCTTAATTTTTTACATGTAAAAGGATAGGCTCCTCTGTATAGGCAATTCGTAGTACATGCTCTTCCGAAATTAGCAATCATTACTCAATATAGGAAACCCGCAACACACATTGACCTAACTGAATCACAACTGTCGCGTACATGCGTGACACATATTTTACCCCTTTCCCCATAAAATAAATTATTACCCCCCTTTATTTTCCCTTCGAAAAAAATATTATAATATTCTGGTGTACATTTGTATTAACTAAATCGCACACTTGACCAACATATATTTTTTCTCCCATAAAATACTTACCACCCCTTTTATTTACACACACACACCCACACACACACACACGCACACACGCACACACGCACGCATCACAATTACGTACATTTAAACATTCCAATCTATCCCTGCGACAACACTCGGACCTGTCTCTACAGGTCTGTAGTTGTATAAACAATAATGCGGTAAAGGCGTGAGAAAGGGTGGCAGGGATAGATTGGAATGTTTAAATGTATGTAATTGTGACTCTGTGTGTGTGTGTGTGTGTGTGTGTGTGTGTGTGTGTGTGTGTGTGTGTGTGTGTGTGTGTGTGTGTGTGTGTGCAATTGAGTAAACAAAAGACTATACTATACTATATTGAGTATATTGAATTCTGATGTAATTTTGTGAACTATATGGTATCATGTGTATGCATCTGCTTGTATATTGTAGTCGGTAAGTATATGGACAAGGTGTGTACGTAGGTGTGTATGTATTTAAGTGTGTATGTACTATGTATAACTAAAAAATAATAATAAAAAAAAAATTGTTTTTATTTTTTTAAGTTATGTAAATTAAATATAATCAAAAATGAAAAAAAATGTTTAAAAATATGAGTGGTTCATTTGAATCATTATAAACACACAATCGTTCAGCACCAGGTCTCAATATTGTAATTGTGTAAAGTTTTCTGCGACTTATCTATTATGTGTTATCTTGTATAACTTACATAGATAATTAATTGTAAAATAATTATTTATTTATAAATCATTATGATTCAACAAAACTTCTTTAGAAAAGCACGTATTGATTGACTTTGAATTATTTTATACGTAGTAACCAATTGTAAAATATTAATTACAAATGATTTTTGGGCTTACCTCCGTCGTCTGAAATTGTAAGAAAATTGTTTGCTTAATTAATGTCTCATAAATTACAACAATATTATAACACATATAGAATATAATGTTTCACATAGTTTCAATACTGTTCTCTTTGTTTTTTTTGTATGTAGTTCTCTATAAGTATTATAAGAATATTAAAATATACTATGAATATAAATATATTACACTGTCATCCCATTTGGAACTTAGGGATAACAAACACTTTAAATAGCGAAGGTGGTCAACTGTAAAAGTCTTGTCAACTTGAAAATTTAATTTAAAGTTTAATCATTTTACTTACAGAAACTCAAAAATATCAAAATGTAATTCAAACTTTTTGATAGGCATTGGATGTTAAAATTTAATGGATTTAGATGGTAACATTAACAAATTAAGATTTTTCTTCTACCGAATTTAGATTATATTTTCTAATTTAAAAAGTTTTAATCATATAAACATTGAACATTCCACTACAACGTATATTATCTTCTAAGCACATATATACATTTTTAGGTATTTCGAATAATAGTAAACTTTTCCATAATATACTATAATATGATTTAATATAAATTATATCAAATCAAGTCACACTGTTCTAATTTCTAAGGTTAGTTTGTAAGGCTACATTTAATACTATTTTGGATTATTAAGATCTATAAAATTCAATATTTAATTATTTATACTGTTTTACTCACAGTAATCTTTACAAAACGAGAATGGTGGCAGTAGTGTGTCTATAACAAATTCAAAAATAAGTAGCTACTGGCATCTGTTATTTTTCACTTTTTACATTATTAACAAATATATATATAATATCATATTTAATAATATAAATTTAACGATATTATATTGCTATGACTGGGTGAACAGGTACTACAAATAATGCGTGTTGTATGTAAATAATTATAAAAATAATTGCATAAAAGAATTATACTTACGCCCAAAGGACATCTTACAGTGTTTGAAATACTTTTGTAAATATCCGTCTACAGAGTAAAATATTTGATTATTTATCATACAACACCGTTTAAAATATCGATACATATCGCATTAATATAATATATAATTTTGGTTTCGCAAAATGTTATATAGAAAACATCTACCTAAAAAAAAAATTGATTAGATGGACAAGTCGAGTTATACATAATACAATATTGTTTGAATGTTTTCGACAAATCATTTTTAATGGGTCCATTAAATTTAATTCAACTATTCAATTATTAAATGTTTAGTGCGACCTGTCATAAGTATTTTAAACATCATAACGATAATGTTTTAAATAAGTTTGATAAACGAATCAGAATCCTTGAGATAACTCTATGTAATTTTATCATATTAATTATAATTATTAAAATAGGAACTACAGATTTTGACAAACACGTAAATCATTAGCTCAATCATACCAATGTAATAATGTGTGTACCAGATAATACATTCAAATTTATATTAAGCAATATATTTTTATAGAAACAGAAAAAATTCTCTTCTCGTGCGTTAACCACTTTATTAAAACAATATGATAATAATTGCATTATGTTAGTTATACCAAATGTTACAACCTCTAGCACATCAAAATATTTTCTTTATGAACTATGATATATAAGTTTATACATATATTTGAGTATATATTATATCTAAGTTCGTGATTGTCAAGTTTTTTCCAAATACCTTTATTATAAGTACAAATCGCTTATGGCTTATCCACATTTTAATATCTACGGATATACCTCGAACGCTGCGGCACGATACGAAGATTTTCTCCGGTATCTGACCAAGCCAAGTACAGCTCCGTCAAGTCACCTACCGGGCAAAAAACCACGTTTATAGTGTACACTGCCGACAACGCTTCAACTAGTCAAGACTGTCCATTTTGTATTTACATCTGACTGAATACTCAGCCATGATGGACTAAGGAAGTCATGATGGAGGCCCGACACGGGTGAAGAAACCAAGCTGAACAATGTCGTTACCAGTCAAGTATAATGTATCCAGAGTCCAGACCCCCAATGTTCCCCTCTTTTTTACCCACGTGCACAGCACAGATTTTTTATATCCCTTATTTATATGCCCAAATTCTCTAATAAAAAATACCATACATTTCTTATCTTTCTGACTTTAAAAAAAAAACACACCTCTTAAAATGTTAGTAGCCGGAGCCACAAACATTCAAAATTAACGAAATCATAAAAAAATACATACATATATTATAATCAGAAATCTCTGATTTTTGTCGTATACCGTGGCCGAGCGCCCGGGACATGGCCGCAATAACATTTTTTTCGTATTCCTAATCCCCCCAGTATCTCCTTGATATTATTTACACTCACGTAATTGCCATGTTGCCATTTGTATGTATATTATTATTATCATAACTTGATTGTCGTTCACACGAACTAAGTCATTAAATTGTCCCCACCATGTCATCAACACCCCCTCAAAATTCTACTTTAAAAATATATTAACGACTCGAAGTCTAATTTCCTTTACCATACGGTGAATTCCACTATGACGACGACGTCGACAGCGGAGTATCACGGCATACGAGGTGAGGCGCTAGGGCTGGTATAGTAACGGTAAAGCGGTAAGCGGTAAAGTTTTGGTCACCGCCTATGTGCGCTCTCTCGCTGGACAGAGTATAGGTATGATAAATTTACAAACTCACAGTTTCCATTAGTTGAAGATTCAACGATTAGCTGGTGGTGGTGTCTTTTAAATTCTTTAATATCATCTGAAACCGTTCATTTTTTATGACAACAATCTCACACGTAAATTACCACACAACTCAAAAAAATCAAAATGAGTCGTATAATTTATTTTAAACGTTGTATGAAAACTCCGTATCAGGTTACACAATATATACTATAGGCTTTGATATTTTGTACATTTTAAATATATACTTAGTATACGTGTACGTCGGGACCAGCCTGTTGGACTACAACAGGTGAATAAGTAACTAAGTAACAAGGTGTTCAATGAGCGGTGTCTAATTTAATATAAATTATACTTATATACAATGATGTGTGTATATAAATTGGTGGCAATATTCGTAGTCACTTAACAGAGATAAGGTAAGTAGTAATAGTTTGGTAAAAAAAAAACAATTTTTAACAAGTTGAACTGCTATAAGTTATTTTGTGAACTTTCTCATGTTAATCATATTGGCGTCACGTGTTGATGTTCATCAACGAGAGACACATATAGATACTCAACATTTTTCATGTTGAAATTTAGCATACATATAATAGAACTCAATTATGCTAATTTCTTGGTTAACATTTGGATCTCACATTATATCCACAAACAGTCGTAATAAAAAAAGTACTACCCTACGATTAGATTATCTAAAAAAAGGTCATGGCAACAGGTCATGAAAAACTGTTATTATTGTGTGGTGATGCAGGAAAAACGGTGGAAAGGAATGCCCATGGTACCTAAGCAACTTGTTAAGGTCTTAAACTGGCCTTGTAATATGAAGTATAATTACACAGAAAAACTAAAATAGTTATTTGAAAAATCCAGCATATTGTGGATCATAAAGAGTATCGAAATAAAATGAACTGGGTACGTATTCATATTGTGATCAGATGATAAACCTAGTTGGTGAAATAACGAAAAGAAGATGTTTACACAACAATACTTGTAAAATAATTTTGAAATGTAATAACTTGTTATACATCATTAAAGTATGTATAATATTTTAACTGTAAAATGGTCATTGTTCTTAAAAATGCATTCGAAAGTAAAATGTAATAAAAAAAATTTTTTTTAACATAATTTTATTTACATACTTCAAAAATTAATCTATAGATTATTACCACCCAAAAGTACTTACTAAATTGACTTAAAATACAGTAGTTAACCTGTCCAAAATCTTCTATACAGATAAAATATTATACATTATTGTTACAATATTATGTTTGTATGTATATGATTCGTCTAATGCATAAATTGAATACTAGTTGGTTGATTAGACACAACCATTATAAAACATCTGTATAAAACATTTTACACTATTTTATACAAATTATATATAAAAATTAAAGAGCTGTTAGAATCTTGAATTGATAACAAAGTGTAATAACAAATAGCTACAACAAAGGTTCATGTTATCATTAAAAAAATCTCTACTTATACATACCAGAAAATCCAAGACTATTTAAATATTCTGTATGACATGAAAAATATTTCAATAATTATTTTACTAATATTTAATTGCATTTATTGATGAAAACAAATTCGGGAAGTTAGGTAACCACTAGACTGCACAGTAGGTATCGATCATGGACTAAAAAGAAATCTTTTTTTATTTTTTCAACCAATGGTGTCAAGTATGGTGTTGGTATATTTTGTTCCGTGGACATTTTGTTTCTTTTTCAAAATAATCAATCGCGGAATTAAAAATTCAAAAAGGGAACAAAATGTCCTTGTGCGAATCATTTAAAAATTAAATATTTAAACATTTATTGTTATGCTAAGAACCAAAAAAGTTGATAAAAAATATGAATGGATAAAACTTAAATTGTTACATAGTGAAGGTAGGTTTAAAGGCTGTTATAATATAACATTATATATATATTTCTGATACATAAATATATTGTAAAATGATTTATATTATACTAATATACATAAAGAACTCTTACGTTTGCAATCTAGATACAAAAATATAACTGAATAAATATATACAATGGCATTAAATTGTAATTGGATAGATAATATGTTATACATTATCCATCCATAAATATTATATGGTTGATTAATAACTATTGTAGGTACCTACTCCAAATATCTATAACTTTAATGTTATTTTGAGACCAATTATAGCTATTGCATATTTATTTAAAATTTGACTTGCCAATAAAAAGGCCAAACTTATCACAAAATTTGGTTACAATACGCAGACAATATGTTGATAATTCATGTCCAAATTCTAATTATCCTATTATTATAGTAGTCTTTGCAAAGTCTTGCATTTTACATTAAAATGTTATAGGTGAATCCGTATTAAGATTCATAAATGGTAATTTTGTTGATAATCACTTAGGTATATAATTTAATATTATAGTGACATGATTCTTACTTATAATATACATTTTATATTTTAATATAATTAATTAATTAATAATTGCTATTACCTTCTTTGGTACCACTACAGCTTATAATAAATATCACAGTTAATGTTAATACACCTTTATAATAAACCATAGTTATTATTTTTTAGATACCCACACTGAACGAGCGTACACTTAGCGTTTCAAAAGAATATAATAGTATAATTATATTCTGAACAGTCAGGTAAAATATTGAATATACCACTATCGTGTTAAAAATAATCAACAACTAAATAAACATTTCTTACCAATAACATTTGCTGGTTTAAATATTTTTATATTATTTTAATTCAAAATGTGTTGTTTTTTTTTTCGCTAGATATGTACCTAAACTGTGTAAGAAACACGACAACATAAAAACTGTGTTTACACAACTGCAATTTATTTATTTCGTATATGTTTCATACCGAAATTCAAAATTATGGTTTTTATAATATTTTTTAGTTATTTGTAAAATAAAATAAAACGAAAACAATTCAGTAAAAAAAAATATAAAAATATTTAATGAACTTAATTTGGTAGGTATAACTACTGTTTTGTTGAAAATCAATTTGACCCATGTGCAATATGAATAAGTTGATTATTCAGTTGTTACAATTAAACTTGTGGGCACGGTTAGAAGGTGGAAGGTTAGGTTGTTACCTTTATAATGTTGTCACCGTGTCCAAACCTGACGAATAGTTTGTGCGACGGCTGGCTACGCCTAACCGTCATTCTCTCGTATCTGCTATCTAAGTTACCTACTAGTAACATCTGGTTAATCCGATAAAAGTCCGATAAATATCAACAGATTATCGTGCTCAAATTATCGTTCGATTAAATTTGGCAACGTTGGAAAAAAAAATCGAGCGTTCTCAATCGTGTCACCAAAAATAACGTTCTCAATCGTATTTCACCGCAATACTCAAACGGCTTCCGTCGAAAAATGTTTTACGAACAGGTCAATTCCCAAACGGCTCCCATCGAAAAAAGTTTTGCTATCAGGTAAATTCCCAAACGGCTGACAAAAAATTGTGCATCAAAAATTTACCTATTGTATAATTTTTTTTTATATTTTTATACATACATTTTTTTACAATTTTTGTCTATTTTTAAAAATATTTTTACATTTTATTCACAGAATATAATTTTTATAATTTAACCTAAAAAACAACAACACATTTAAAACCACACCTCTTTTGAAACAGTCTTAAGTCTGTATGAAGTGGGAAGGAATTTGTGTTGTAAAAAACCGGAGCCGTTTGGGAATTGACCTGTTCGTATAATCTTTTTCGACTTGAGCCGTTTGGGAATTGACCTTTTTGAAAACGGGAGCCGTTTAGGAAAATCGGGAGCCGAATGGGCTATGCCCGTATTGATATGGGGTTATGAAAAAGCATCCCAAACAAAAACAATTGAAACATTTCAATAAACTAACCTCTGTTTATTGACCTCTGCCCCTTGGTACGTTTCTAACAACTCACCCCTTCATGACCTTAACATTAAAACCATTAACAAAGTTGCATCCAACCATTACAAAAAATTCCACTCCAAACTAGCCACTCATACCAACCCACTTATAGCCATTCAAGGTAGAGCAAACTTGCCAGAAAATCCCCCCTCCCTCCCGTCGGTTAAAAATACGATGGTACAGGGATTTATTAAATCCCTAACCAAAATGCCGCCTGAGGGTACTGTCACTGGACAGACTCCCTTCTCATATTATTTTACTTTTTCTAGTCTTAAAGTGTTCTTTTAATATTATTTATTTACATTGTTTTTGTTTTTACTTATTGAAATTTATTTAAAAAGTGTTTTATTAAAATATAATATTATATAACATGTTTTCTTTTAACTTATATAGCTTATAGATACTATCTGTGTCCAACATTTTGTACAAAAAAAATGCTGGTTTAGATATTTATGAACTATTTTAATTCAAAATGTGTTGTTGGATTAGATCTCGTCTTATGTAAAAAAACGCGATAACATAAAAATGGTATGTGCACAACTGCAGTTTTTTTATTTCGTATGTGTTTAAGTGTTTTTACCAAAAATCGAAATTATGGTTTTTTTAAATATTATTTAATTATTTGTAAAATATAAGTCTGCCGACTCAAGTTTTGTTGTACAGTAGGTGTTCAGTGCGTCACTTTCATGGATGTGAATAAGATAAAAAGAGGATTCAAAAAACGCCACCGCCACAAACCCGTCACACACATCGCCACACACCTCTAATACCTCCACCGCACATAGTCACCACTCTCCCCCCTCCACTCCACCGCTTTTACTATCTTTACTTCCACCACATGATTTTTACCTAACGAACCAGCAATTACTATAACCCCCAACAGACATGAACCGATATAACACGGATTTTAATATTAGCATTTACCGTGTGAATAGTTTTCCCTTCATAGTGTCAAGTTGTAATATCTTTCAAAGTGTTTTAATATGGCTGGTTCAATCAGTGAAATGATACAGTTTTACAAATATATCGCCCCTACATCACCGAGTGAACTTATCGACTGCACTAGCTACACAATTGATTTTACAAATCATAAGATTTAAGCGTCAGTTTAAATCCTGCTCAGCAATTCAGTGTTACAATACCTATACATATAATTATACCGCCACGTTTTGTAAATATTTCCGAGGATATATTGAGACGTATTTATTCATTGACGTGACATGTTTTATCATACATTCTCGATATTGATGAACAATTCAAACTAAAAAATTACCATTTATTCTACGTATAGTGAAGATAATCTTTTAAAAAATAAAATATTCTATGTAGGTACTGGTTGTAGCAAGATATAATTATTATAACGTTGAATAATTATTTTTTTTTAGAAATTTCACAACACTACTACGATTTTTTGCTAGATAAATTAAGAATCAGAAATATTTGTTTTGATTTTGGAAGTAAGTACGTATTATTATGCAAAAATAATTAATAATAATATATATTTGTTTTGAGTTAAATAATACAATAACGATAACATATTAATATCTACTAAATGCAATCAATATTGTGAAAAGGAAATAATAAAGATAACTGTTTGTTCAACCTGTAAACCTTTAGTGTTGTCATTTCGGTTACATGTTTAACAGAAATCTATCTTAGAAAGAATTATGTATTGGTCCATAACGATTCTGCTTAGAACAGATTCAATTGTAACAATTGTATAACTTATTTCACATGGGTCTTACAAATTTAAAACGAAATATGTAATTTTCAACGTAACAATTGTACCTAACGAGCTTCATTAAATATGTTAGATTTAAATCCACTGAAAAGATTTCATTTTATTTTCTTTACATACAATTTTATATTACAAAAAACTGTAATTACAATCTGTGATACGAAACACATATAATATAAATAAATTGCAATTGTGCACACATGCAGTTTGTATGTCATCGTTTTTTCTAAATAATAGAGCTCGCAACAATATCCTACAACAAGTTTTGAAGTAAAATATACATATAAAACAATACATTTTTTGTATGAAATGTTTATTCAGTTGTTAGTTGTTTTAAACACATTAATATTATATTTTAACTATATAACCTACCTGTTCAGAAAATAATCATATTAAATTCCATGCACTTCAAAATTTATGCTCGTTCTGTATAGTTATCTTAACAATAAATATGGTTTCTTATAAAGTTTTATTAACATTAACGGCGATGTTTATTATAAGCTGTAGTGGTACCGCAGAAGGTAATAACAAATAATAATTATATAATGTATCAAAATATAAAACTGATATTACGTAAAAACATAATATTATAATATAATATAAAAGATTATTTATCAAAAAAAAAATAATTTTTCAATCGTAATATGAATTATTTACCCTTATAATGTAAAATATAATATAATGTACAAAATATAAAGTTTTTTGGCAGACTAAAAAATTTTTTATCGACAAAAATAAAAATAAAATAACCTGAAAATTGATTATGCATATAAATAACTTAAAATAAGTCAAAATATATTGAAAAAATCCCATTTTTCCTAACTTTTTTTTAAAGGAGAAAATTATTCAACTAAAATAAACAATTTAACATGTAAACGTTTAAATTAATACAAATAAGATCAATATTTTGAAGTGAAATAAACATAATGTGTCCACATTGTGTAATATTTATATTATTCGTATACTTCCTGGATATTTCAATAATACTATTTTTGATAGTTATTTCCGATTTACAATAGGATATTTAGGTAGATAGTAGAATAATAATAATAAAAAATAAAAATAATAAATTATTAGGTAGGTATAAAGTTTTGGTTTTGGCTTTGTACATTGTGATTCATTCAATTTTCATTGACGAGCCTGTTTTAGAAAGTAATTTGTATTGTTCCAAAGAGATTCTCATTAGGACAGGTTTAATTGAAACGATTGTATGATTTATTTCAAACGGGTATTAAAAATTTAAAACAAAATATATAACATAACAGTAGTATCTAACGAGGTTCATAAAATATTTTGTATTTGAATCCATTTAATTGATTTCATTTTTATTTTATTTTATAAATACTTTTATATTATAAAAATCGTAATTTCGATAATTTATATATATATATAAATGCCAGTTTTGCACACACAGTATTTATGTTATCATGTTTACTACACATCTGAGATCTAGCAACAAACAAACAACAAACTTTAAATAAAAATATATAATAAACCAGCACGTTTTTTGTATGAAATGTTTACTTAGTTGTTAGGTTATTATTATAAACACCAACTTAACTTTTTTTTTCCGACACATTTTAAAAATGTTGAGAATTTTTACTTTTGACCTTCCAGAGTACTAACTAGATTTATTTTCCCATCAGAAAAGATGCTAATGGAGTAAATCGGAGCACTTTTACTGCCGTATAACGTGATAACAGACACAAAAACTAAAAAAAAAAAGTTTAAAAAAAACACATTCGATTGTAAAATTATTACATTCCTCGCTCCCCTCAGAATCTAAAAAACAATAGTCATTACTATGTATAAAGTTTAGTATTGGTATAAGTCAAAATAAATAAGATCATTATTTTGAAGTGAAATAAACATAATTAAATTAACTCATACATATAGATCATAAGCATAACATTTAGATATGTTAAACGTGAAATAATATATTAAATACATTTCTTTTTTAGACGTGGACCGTAAGTTTAAAGATTTTATATGAGTGAAATAAAATAAACGGCTAATTTATTTTCATAAAATATTGCAACACAATTATAAGTAATTAACGTTTTAAGAACAAAATTGTCCTTAATACAATAAATTCCACAATATTGTTAGACAACTGGTGTGAAAAAAAAAATGGATTTGATCTTACGAGTCACTTATAAGTCAAATTAAAGAGAAATTGGATATTTTTGTCGAATATGGACATATCCGACGTAAAGAACTTTGTAAAATTGGACTTCAGGGTAACTAGAATTTGAACGAAAACGTATGATCATAATATTATTGTCTATAACCTAACCAAAGTTTGTATTATTGATTATTCAATTTTTAAATAGTAGCGCAATAGCTAAGAACTATAATTAATTATAGTTCGCATTATAAAAGTTGTAGCTCTATTTTGTAGCACACAAATTATTTATCAACAATATAATAAAGATTAGTACTTATTTATCAACCATATATGGTAATACTAATCGGTTTAATAATAATACCGATCATACCGATGATATGCATAGTATGTAATACGAACATTATACGTATTATCTATTCAACGGCATTCATCGCACTTAAATGGCATTATTTTTATTTCTAGATTGCAAAGGTAAGGGACATCATATTATTATTAAAGTTTGATACCTTTTTACAATTTATTTTTAAAACATAACAGATAAATTATTGCAACATATTTTGGATTACAGTAATAATATTGTAATAATTTGGAAAATTAAAGAAAAAAGGTTTTACCCAGAATAATCAGTTTTTAACAAAATCTAATTTCATTACTTATGGCTATAATATTCAAAAGTATTATTTGTCAGGAGTTTAGGACTTAACACTTGCCTGTTTATAAGTACATTTTATAGTTTATACCCAATGACATTTTCAATAATTTCTATTACTTTTACGATAAATATTCCTTATTTATACCACTAACCTATTCAAGTGTGTATTGACTCAAAAGTTAATAATAATATATTATAATATAAATATTTAGATTTAATAACTTATTATTAAAATATTTAATAATATAGTAATTGAGATTCTTTAGACAAACTATGATTTTTATAATATTTATTCCATTTCCCGTATTCGGAAACCATCAATATTTCAAAGAAGACTAACACTTTTAACATCAAATTATGGCTTTGACTCTACGCAACTAAAAAAATGTTTCTTTTGGGAGAGGTTATAGGATATTTGGAGAGGTTGGAATAAGACTCCCAAGCACCAACCTGATTTCCACATGTAGTAGTTACTTAATTTCCCGCTTTTTTCTTTCTAAAACACACATTTGGTATAGTATGTAGTAGGTTTTTGAGAATTGAAACCAACTTTGATTATTGTTGGATTATGATTTATTTGATAACAATAAATTGTCATCAATAATAATTTCAATCTAAAAAATATTATATTTGTTACCTAATATAATATTTTGTATGTTATACAGAATATTTAAAGAGTTTTGGCTTAGCTGGTATGTATAACTGTATAATTTGAGATTTTATTAATGATATGTAACAAAAACTTTTGTAGTGGATATTGTAACCACATATGTTGTCAATATTTTAAAAACTTTTTACATATAATCTGAATGAAAGAGGGTAACCTGATTTATAACGATTGAATCTAATCAACAAAATATTAGTATAAGACGAGTCAGCGTGTTACAATAAATATTAATAAACGCATGATATTTTCTATGTATAGAGTTTTCTGGAGTAATCAACTACTGTATTATAAGTCAATTTGGTAAGTAATTTATTATGATGACAATTTATAATATGTTAATTAGGTAATAGTATGTAAATTATATACGTCCGTCAAGTTGGCACCGGCACATTGTGTTACGACCATAATTCTTATATCAAAAAATTGCTCGTCATTTGCTAGAATTTGCTAGGTGATTTTCAGAATTTGCTATACTCTGGGTTTTCCGGAAACCCGGAAAATGGAAAATGGCTCAGCACCGGCACATTGTCTGATCGGTTCGAAAAAGGTATCAAAAAATTGCTAGTCATTTGCTAGAATTTGCTAGGTGATTTTCAGAATTTGCTATACTCTGGTTTTTCCGGAAACCCGGAAAATGGAAAATGGCTCAGCACCGGCACATTGGCGATCGGTTCGAAAGTGGTATCAAAAAAATGCTAGTCATTTTCTAGAATTTGCTAGGTGATTTTCAGAATTTGCTATACTCTGGTTTTTCCGGAAAACCGGAAAATGGAAAATGGCTCAGCACCGGCATATTGTCCGATCGGTTCGAAAGCGGTATCAAAAAATTGCTCGTAATTTGCTAGAACTTGCTAGGTGATTTTCAGAATTTGCTAGTATTTCATTTAAGTACAATTCGAAATTTATGTATGCCGGTGCCAACATGACGTAGCACCGGCACATTGTCCGATCGGTTCGAAAGTGGTATCAAAAAAATGCTAGTCATTTTCTAGAATTTGCTAGGTGATTTTCAGAATTTGCTATACTCTGGTTTTTCCGGGAACCAGGAGCATTGATAAATTTCGTTTTTTGAATTTCCTAGAATCATATTTTTTTTATTGATGCATCATAATATGTGTACCTATAGGGTATACATTTGTAATTAAATACCCACTGTAATTATTCTACAACGATATTTGGTAATTTAGTAATTACTTCATAAGAAAAATAAAAAACTTACCTTTTGAAATTCCATTTCAATGTTTAAAAATTGATCTTCAATAAGCAGATTAAGTAGGTACTATCGTGTTTGATAGTAGTAACACAAATGAAAAATGAATTAATGTACACCAGTACATCGCAAAAAAAACATTCGGTATGTCTATTTTTAGTATGGATAATAATACAATATTATTATTGAATATTATTGAACTAAATATTGACTAATAACGTACAAAAATATATTAATGTCTTGTCTATTGTTACAGCAGTTACAAACTTAAAAATACCCATCAGTCGTACCATAATATTTATTATATGATATTATTTTCATTAGCTATAGCCTACAAGAGTGTATTATTGCACTATTTGTTTTATCTCTTTCTAACACACACGCAAGATACAATATCACATTCAATAGAACTAATCTTGTGTTAGACCTATTATAAATTGTAAAGGTTAAAATATTATATGTATAAGTAATCAAATCTACCTTAAAGGCTATTATTGATATTTAAATTTTAAGCGAGTTATGATAATATTATTGGCATGGAGCATAAGTACTACTAGTTTGAGAATATCAATCAACACGATGTTATCCAAAAAAAAATTTATTCAACAACTATTCCAACAATTTCCGTAATTAGTGACGTTAGTGTGGAATGGATTCCATAAAATATGTCAGTGGGGAAAATCAAATTCATTAATTTATTATTATTATTGTTAGTTACACTTTCGATTTGTAGTTCCAAAACGTAGCTTGCAATAATATGTATTTAATTTGGAACGGATACCATAAGTTTACAATTGATTTGTTAAATGTTTCGTGATTGTTAATATACGTATACAACCCGACATTTTGAAATCCATAGTATATAAGAATTGAAACAAGGATGTTACATTAACTAACCGTTTATTAACACCTGCAATATACATGATATAATAATGTATTATTGTTATATCATTATTAATCGGATGTAAATCAGCTGGTGTCAGATAATAGAGAAGATCATACAATTCTTGATAATATTTATTTTTATTTCATTTTGAATGTATTGATTTTTTTAAATCACTTTCAAAATACTCGCTTCTTACAGCAATCCACTAATTATAAATCAAAATTGTTGTAATCATTTTTTATAGAATAATGGTTATAATTAAAAAAAAAAAATGCAGCTTTCCTATTTTAATATAATATATGCGATTTGATTTACAGCACTATAATCATCGGATCGCACACTTAGTCTAAAACTAAAATAGTATAATCAGTATTTAAATATTTAAAAAATATATATATTTTTAAACATATTTTTGTACCTACCTAACATTAGGAAATCCTAAATTAATTAAATGGGTATTAAACAGAAGTATACATTTTATTATTTATTATGATGCATCAATAAAAAAAATATGATTCTAGGAAATTCGAAAAACGAGATTTATCATTATCAATGCTCCTTGTTCCCGGAAAAACCATAGTATAGCAAATTCTGAAAATCACCTATCAAATTCTAGCAAATTACTAGCAATTTTTTGATACCACTTTCGAACCAATCGGACAATGTGCCGGTGCTGAGCCATTTTCCAAAACAAACATTTTCTCGGTGACCGAGATTTTTGGTAACGGTTTCAAGAAGTGCTTTTGAATGCATTTTTAACAGAACTGAAAATTTGACCGTTAAAATATTTTACATATTAAAATAATGTATAACAAGTTACTTCATTTCAAAAGTAAATTACAAGTGATTTTATTTTAAAAAATTTTTTGTTATTTTACCAAGTATGTATCTCATCTGATATCTTTTCCAGTACATTTTATTTAGCTGCTCTTTATGATCCACATTATGCTAGATTCCTCTTAAAATTATTTTAGTTTTTCTTTGGTGCTTTATTCAAATAATATGTTTTCGATCTTCTTTGGTATAACACATTGAATAAAAAAACAATATTTTCTAAAACTAAAATTAAAACTTTTAAAATATACTTTTTTCATTCTGAATTGCATGAAGTTGTTATTTTTTTAAAAATTGTTTATACTAAGATACTTCAAGTGTTGAAATAACATATATTGACAAACATAACATTAACAAACATAACATTAACATTGTTCAATAACAAAACATATTCAACGTTTATGTGGGGCTGAAAATGTTAAAATATTCCGTTCGCAAACTTTCATGTAAAACCAGGGCTTACAAATGTTATAATAACGTTCTATATTATGACAAATAACGATTTCAATTCGTAAACGTAATTAAAGCGGAAAACAGTAAGCAAAAATAATTAAATACGACAAAATATAACACATCAAATAACACAATTTATAATATATCATTAAACAAGACATAATGCAATATATTTAGACTTATGTATACAATTCGGTTTGGCTCACGGAGGTCTAGGATCGTAGTGCAAGGTTTAAATCCTTCATCTCATCCATTGATATTTGCCATATACACTTATTACACGCCTAAAGCGCTGAACCAATTTTGGTGAATTTTAGTATAAAGATAGAACTGTGGAGAAAAACATAGGCTATCTTTAATCGTGAAAATAAAACTTGAAGGGGATGAAAGTTTGCATATCATACTATTATCTACTTAACCGTGGTATATACTAACCGATAATATATCTTACAAGTGGATTACCATTTAATATTATATATCTATATATATAGGATAAATGAAATAATGAGAAGCGCATAACTTGAAAATTAATGGACCGATGGTGCTAATTTTTTTATAATGTTTTATACACTCTAAAGTTCAGAGGAATTTATTTTAATGTAGAATGTTTATAGGTACCTACTGATAAAATACAGTGTAACGTTATTCATTCATCAATGGTGTATTTAAAAACCAATATCGATATCCATTGCAGTTGAATTGAAAATATCTTCTGTTGTATATTAAAAAAAAATGTACGAAGTAAAGTAACTAAATATGTTCATTGAAAAATATTCTAAGTGTCTTAAGAGTTACTATAACAATCACGACCAGTGATGGGAAAATGATCTCTCTAATTCCGTAAATGCATGTATGACTATGGACCTGCCTATGGGTCATTTTTATACCCCAAATCTCCTTATTAGATCCCCTAGCGGTAATTTGGAAATGACGCAAATTGTGATATCACAATATGTGTGATGATTCATATATCTTATGTTCATAGAATAGGAAATCCGAAGGAATCCACAAATTCTCACGCATAAGCATGCATAAATGCTGCTATTTCGGCGATTGTGCTAAATATCTTTCTAGTTACTTATTTATAACGTATAAAATATCAGAGCCTCGTATAGCCCAAGTAACCCGATATGGTTTTACCGTTCAACGTTTATAATAGATAACAATACAAATTATACAATATTAATCTTTATTTCATGAACTTTGGGATGATTCACGTATTTCTATGAATGGTTGTCATGACAAATTAACGATCACAGAGAATGCTGAAGAATTTAGAAGACATTGGCAGCCAAACGTAGATGGTTCCGTTAATGAATACTGTGAGTTTTTACAGTTATTATTCCTATTGAATTATGATATTGTTTACGATGTGTTAAAAATAGTACTTCGTAGCTGTTTCACTTTGGCTTATAATGTATTTGAATACTTGCTCGTATGCATTATAAATATTATATAAAAAAATAAATAAATAATGTCAGAGTTAAATAAAAAGTTTTTATTGTATTTAGTACTGTTTGGCCAAACAGCATGACAACGAATACACCGCACACGATATACGCCGATGACAATGTCAAAACTAACTTTTAGCCGTATACTTTTATCTAGTAGGGTTGAATCATTTCCAATCTTGGTATGGGTAAAAATGTACCGTTTTGAATTTATCTACCTTCCGAAGCACGACTGCGCGAGTATGTAACAATAGGAAGAGATAAATTAAACAATATTTGGTTATTTTTGTATAGTGATGAAATGTCATGTAACTAAATATATACCATAGAAAAAAAAGCATTTTTCGAGTTTGTGTACTTGAAATATGCAATAATATTCATTTAATTCAAGATATCTATTAATATAATAAAATAGCATTGCGTTTCTTTAGGAATATAAATCGTTTATCAAACCAATTTAAACAACATCGTCACAATGTTTTAAATACTTGAGAGTAGTAATCAGAGTAAAATATAGAATTGTCGAAAAAATCAAAACAATGTTGACTTATCTATCTAATAAATATTTTATAAGGTTAGGTTTTATAATATTTTGTGAAACCAAAAATAGTTTATTTTAATACAATAGTATGGAAGTTATAAATGTTAACATTATAATTAACAATAAAATTGTATACTTTCTAGCAAGATATATAGAACAGTATTTCTCGATTAACAAGGCCATAAATAAGGACAGTAAGTTTAATTCTTCAGTGCAATTGTTTTTATGATTATTTATATAAACAACTTGAAGTACCTATTCACAACCAGTAATTGAATTATAAATGTAGTTGTGTTTGCATAAATTATATACTTAAAATGTTTAACAAGTAAAAAAGCAACCCAACTGAATATTGTATTTATTTTTAAATTTGTTTACTACAGTCAACGTACTGTTACCATATGATTATTG
Source organism: Neotoxoptera formosana (assembly GCA_022818045.1). Classification (NCBI taxonomy): domain Eukaryota; kingdom Metazoa; phylum Arthropoda; class Insecta; order Hemiptera; family Aphididae; genus Neotoxoptera; species Neotoxoptera formosana. The sequence continues at coordinate 84,216,159 of CM040630.1, forward strand.
TTTGGACGTTAGTGAGTATAACCACAGAATATAACAATATAAACAAATACAAATCATATTTTATAGGTAAATCTTAATAGTCCAATATAATATCATATGTTTACAAACATACCTTAGAAATCAGAATAGTGTGATTGAATTTTAGATATATACCTATATATATATATATATGCAAATTGTTGTAGTAATCTGAATCCTATTCTATGATTCTTTATTATTACTTTCGCTTTCTATCGATTACTTAATGTATATTATGTTAAGCCGCCGTATTTTATTGTGCAACTATTTTAAAATTAATATTTTTCGTATATTTTTATTAGTTCTAAGAATTGTTATTGTCAGCTAATAGTTTATCTAGTTTTGTGCATACGAGGAGCCTTGGCACGCTTCCTGGTCACAAAACCACTTTTGCAGCTACGCTTTTCAGCTATGTATAAAATAGGGACGTAGCGCCAAATAATTTTAGATATGATTTGACTTCACTGTTGAATAGACCGGTAGAGTTAATTACAATTGACTTATCGGGCTACCAGTAAATTAATCGCAGTTTTAATAAAATCATACTATAACTTTTAAAGTGTTTATTTTATTTTGACTACAAACTTCCAAACGTTGAAGTGACATTTGCAACATATGTGGACTTCGTCGTTAAATCGTGTTAAATCGAGTTGGACTTATACAAGCCCGGCTCACTACTTAGTTTACTGTTAACCTAAATACTTATATAGTTATATGCAATTTTATTTTGTTCATATTATCTAATAACTTATTGTATATAACATTTTCAGATGATAAATGTAAGCCTAAGTATAATTTTTAATTAATATTTTGAAAAATAATTTAGAATCTATACCTTCTAGAGTTTAATTAAGCTTTGCTAAATCATAAACCTGTATAAACACTAAATTAACTTACAATTAAATGTTGTACATGATAACACAGTATAGGCTAATCGCAGATAACTTTAAAAAAAAATACACTATGAAGATGTATGCTGAGTATGGATTGAATATGCTAGAATAATTGTGTATTTTTAGACAGAGTGATTTTGTTATCATAAAAACTTATCATTTCAAAAACTTCAAATCATAACATATGTTATCCATACATTAAATATTTGTATTTATAAATTTACAGATTACGCAAAACATTATATTATAGGTATGACCATAAATACATTTATTTTAAATTATGATGTATCATTTTTATATACTATACATTTAGAGAAATTATATTATATTTTTTATTAATTTTTTCTGTGGAATTATAAGAATTTACAACTATGGTCATATATTTTTTCATTGAAATAATACCGCATGGAGTAAAAATCATCGATAAACTTTTGAACACATTTTCTGAAATTATTTTTGATTTATAAAAATATTAGCCTTTAATACACTATTATATTGAATTGTGATATTATATTGCATAAGCAAAACATTTTTTAAATAAAATAATTATAAATTTTTAATTTAAATTAAAAATTACATACAATTTATTAACTTGTAACTATTTATAATTATCTAACACTTGATTACTTTTTATAGCCAAGTTTTCTTGTCGTAAGTACACAAATTAGTTTATTGTTATCATATTTAGACATCTAGTGCACCTTATGGCTAATTATACTTTATCATAGTAGATGTATAATATAGAGTAAGTGGCCTGTCAATGATATTAGAAGATAAGTGATAAGACGTTTTTTCACCAGCTCAAATATTGTAAATAAATTAATAATATGGGTAATTTAAATAATATTGATACCCTATTGATTAAATCCGCTACTCCTTGTAACATATCCAAGGCTCCTAATATTAATAATAACTAGCATCCATAACATATTTCTTAAGAACCAAGAGGCCTAGCTACTAACGTCAATTTTAGTTCAAAGGACTTAAGGTTTTTTAAAAATTAAATGTAGATTACGTTGTTTGATTTCAGTTCTGTAAAAAGATTTTAATTCAGGAGACAAATTAATGTCTATAGATTGTAAGGATTTCTTAGAAAAAAGGTGGACAAGTGGTTACTGATATGCTGTACATTAGGAAGTTCTTAAGTGTGTCTCATGGTAGATGAAAATATTCTATTTTTAAATCTGTAACGAATGGCAACCATTTATACACAAAATACAAATACTTATAACTTCTACAGTAGTCGGTTTTTAAATGCGTTAAAAAAATAAATAAATATTTAAAATAATGGAATTTCCATTTTTTTTTTGGATATTTAGTTGCCATTGGTTACAAATTAGCTGTAACATTTTTATAGTGAATCTCATTTTTTAATTTTTCCGGAAGCATTTGAAAACTACCTACTGTGAATTTTTTACTTTTGACCCCTTCTCTCCAAAGAACAAACTAGATTCAATTTTATATTAAAAAATATGCTGAATAAGATAATCTGAGCATTTTTAATTCCCCAACAATTGAAGACCGACAGAACAAACAAAAAACCATAGTTGTAAATCAACACAATGTTTTGCTCAACTTTGAATCTAAAATGTAATCTTTTTTTATTTTAAAGTTTAATTGAAACTTAAAAAATGGATTTTATCAATATATATAGTTGTAATCGAGACATTTTTCTTATAATAAAAAAAATATGCAGACACAAATAAAGAAAAAATCTAAAGAAACACATATCATTATTAATACCTTAACCTTAAAGCTTAGAATCTAAAAATATCAAACACCCCGAACAAATAAACATATATTATATTATTAATTCAAACGAAGAGTGGAAATCCAAAACAAAATATTGCTAAATCTTATAAAATCGAGTTAATTATTTATTCTTGTGGAAAAATATCAAGAAATCGTCGACAGAAATGGGCAAAATGTAAAAAAAAATCGCATTTAAAAATAACTGGTTAATTCAAAGCAAACTTTTTCCATCCACAAAAATATTATTTTAAACTTATCTTATTCCACTTTTACGTCAAAACACATTGTTGCCTATCCTAGATGAAATTTAAATAGGTCTTAATGATTAACTATACTAAAACCAATTATTTCCATAAATTATTCCAAAACGTACTTATTTTTATATTATACCAACATGCCGATACTAATAAAATATTTATATTTATAAAGATACAAGAATTGCTAGTAAGTTCACTAATCTTATGCATTTATATCATATGCAAAATATATATAGACAACGTTATATCACCAAAAAATAAAATATAATTTTTTTATGTATGCCTAATAACTCGTTCGTGATTATTATTATTATTATTGTTCATAAAATATCAAATCTTTTACTATTCATAAATCGTACATCCATAATTATTGTTAAAAACCAAAATATACGTAAAAATATATTGTGACCTATAATATTTTGCTACTTTTGGCAATCATACGTTTTAATACTAATATATTTTTATTGAAAACCTAATAAATTCAATCAATGGAATTGATTTGTTATAAAAATGTCCCTAAATAAAAGTATTTTTAGTACGCTAATAGTGCTAATAATTCATAACACTAATCAATTACTTGCATTCATATATTCACAGAGGAATCAAGTAAGCTAATAATTGTATAAGCTATTTTACCTAATTTATAATAAGCATGCACCAAGGTTCAGCAATGCACCGAACCTAACTATAGTTCTTCTTTGTAATGGAACAGATTACAGTATAATATCTAAGAGTGATGTGTTATAGTGCATGATGTTTGCAGATACTGTTGTGTTAGATGGAAAATACATTGTAGACGTGAATGAGAGATTTATAGAGCGGTGCACAGCACAAGAAGGGAAGGGACAAACACATAAGTAGGATTAAAATAGAAACAATTTTGTATGATTTTTGAGAATTTAATGGAGAAGCTATTGGGGCTAGGCATGTGACTTGGTGCATGCTATGACAGTGGATTATAATGCAGTGTGTGAAATTAATAGGTTCAAGTACTTAGGATCAATAGTAACTAAAAATTATGGTTTTAATAATGACGTAATTAATAGGTTTATTTGTCGATTGATTAAATAGAGAGTATACCCGGTTATTTAGGTGACAAAATGATGCCTTGTAAATTAATATATTTATTTTACAAAGCCGGAGTGGCGCAGTGGTCACACAATCATCGGTTCGATTCATAGCAAGTGCAAAAAAATTTGTGTGATTCTACGCAATCACCATTTTCCCGTGCTGTCGTCCGATTGCATCATCTGGTTTCCAACTAGGTCCCACTCCACTGGGAGTGAAGACCACACATGTCTCCTCTTGTAGAAGGGGGGTAGTATCATATACATATAGTGATATATACATAGATAAATAGATCACATGATCTCCCTACTACCCACTTGTGATAAGCATTGACGAAGATCTTGAGGTCGTTTCAATGAACATTAGAAAAAAAAAAAAAAATTTTACAAAGCAGTTGTGAGACCTGTAATATTGTATAGATCAGAATTTCGGCAATGAGCGATACAATTGAACACTAGTTGACTAAAAAAAAGTTGACTCTAGCAGTGATGAAAAAGCAAACATGGTGTATCTAGGGAAGATAGAATACAAAATAAATTCATTAAAGGTAATTTAGTTGTGGTACCAATTTTATACAAAATGAAGGTAGATTGGGATGTTTCAGTCATGTTATCAGGAATGGTGACACAGATTCAGTAAAAAAATTAATGATTAAGAAAATATATTAAGTGGATGACTGAAGAAGAGATGGAAAAACAGACAAGAGAATGATACGAACATAGATGGTATGAGTAAAGTAGAGGTGGGATTATGATTGAGATCCACATTATGATGTAGAAAATTATTTTCAAAACCGAATTTCACAGGAGAACATTCATATTCTGCCGTTAGCAAATTTCTCAACCAGGTCCTAATTTGTGGAAAAATTAGGTTAAATTTACTAAATAAATGAAAATATTTGTTTAATTTACAATTGTCTATTACTTTTAGAATGTACAAGTAAGATGACCAATGTCACATTAAATAATTTTAAAGCTAATCAGTAGTCATAGGAAAGTTATTTTTTTAAATTATGTATCGGATGAATAGCTAAACTTCTAGTTTTTGGTTTTCATAATTAATTACTACAAGTTCAAGTTAATTAAATAAACTAATAGGTATATCTTAGTTTATATTAATTTATTTAATTTTTTTAATATTTTTATCTATTAACTGCTCGACAAATTGTGTAACCTAGTGTTTAGTTGTTTTTGATTTACCTATGTGAAATATGAACTATAAATTGACAAACATCATGATTGCAGTTTGCTGTATGACTGTGAACTGTAAAATATTACGAAAAAAAAATGCTACTTGCTAATTTAATAATAAAAATTAACATAACCTTAAAATATAAAAAACAAATTACATATACATAACTACGGTCGTATAATAGATGTCTACGAATATTATCATATTATGTACCAATCATGGGTCACTGAACCATTTGTTCACTACTGAATGTTATTGCAATTAAATGTCTAGTTCATGCGACCCGGAAACAGTCTGTAACAAAACTTGTTGGGTCAAATATAGTTGTACATGCCAATTCATCGTGAAGATGGCTTACTACCTTTTTATTATATACTGAATTAATTACCAAGCAACCATTATAATTATTTTTACATTCACAAGCAAAATCATACTTACAATATGAGACCATAACAACTTAACATGCAAAACAAACTTTAACACAAAACTTCTGGCGTTAAATTATGTTACACCATTTTCAATTTCAAGGATTAATTGCTTATAAATTACAATAAAATGCCGAATTTAATTTTATAAAAACCGGCACAAAGTTTAAATTGCATCAAACATTTACAACAATTTGAAATTTATAAAATCCGAAGAACTTATATAAATTTAAGAGAATTCTCATTTATCATTTATCATTTATCAATTATCATTCGTTAATCATTATAATAGTGGTTTATTGTATTAATGTCAGTATTTCATTTGTAAAATATTTTTTTTTTAACAGAAGAAATCAAAGACGCATATAAAAGCAAGTATATTATTATTAATGTCGTTACGAATACCACGTTTATCCAAATAAAAAAACGTATATAACTTAATACAATAGTTATAACTAGGTACGGAATTAGCCATTTATAAGATGTTAACGTTGTAACTATTATACTTAGTTTTGATTCACATACTGTAGTCATACAACCATTTCAAATTCCAATGTTCTACTAAGAAATGTCCGATTATGTTATCTTCTGGTTGTTTTACATTTAAAATGATATAAATAATTTACCAGCTGCTACATGTGTTGTATGAACAACATGAAATGTCTATAATAGTACCTCTTACTCAGTAGCCACAGATAATCGTCATTGTATTAAACATTCCTATGGAAACTGACATAAAATCTTATAACAATAGTACTAAGTAATATCTCCCCCCAAAAAAATTCTAATAAAAGTAAACTATTAATCCAAAACGAACCTGTTCCATCCATAAAAATGATATTTAAACAATCAAAACGTAAATTAATACTGAATCACTTACGAAACGTGCTATTGCCTATGTTAAATGAATCAATAACTAGACCAAAAACGAACTATTTCCATCAATTATTCCAAAACGTACATACTACATACTTACTTATATGTTATGTCTAAATGTACTTATCAAACATTTGTGTTTATACATTTATAGAGTATAATGGTAAGTTCATTAGTCCTACACATTTATATTGTATAATACATGCTATAAATATACCACATTATATCGTCAAAAAATACATAACTCGAGTTACTTCAGTAACATGTATCAGTCACAGTAACAGAGGTAAAAATATTATGTCTAAAGTTAAAAAACACATTATATTGAACAAACTCTAAGTTATAAGTTCTCATGCATACATTACTGTTGTTTAAATCCATTTATAAAAATATAAAATTATAATAGCAGTTAATTGTGTCCGTATTTAATTTGTAAAATCGTATTTTTTCAACAGAGCAATTAATCAAAATTAATTGTAAGTATAAAATTATACAAGTAATAATAATACAACCTTCATCGCTGTTATTATAACTTCAAAATATCAACCATAAAAACATGTTAACACATAAACATATTATATTATATCTTATACATTCTAAAGATGAAAAGTGAAAATCCAAAACTAACTTTTTTCATTTGTTAAATTTATATTTAAATAATCAAAACGTACTTATTCCAATTGCATGTTAAAACGTTATATTGCCTGTGTTAAATGGATGGCCAGGGGCGGCTTAAGGCGTAGGCGACGTAGGCACAAGCCCAGGTGGCATTAATGACACTTGTGTTAAAGAGGCGGCATTTTTTGACATCATTATGATAAAGGGGCGGCAAAATTAAGTTTTGATTACGTATAAAAAATCACTAGGGCCGGCCCTGTGGATAGTCCTCAATTATTAACTCCTACAAAACGATCTATTCCTAAACGTTTTTTTTTGTATAGGTACCTACTTATTTATATGTTACGTTAAAATGTTCTAAAAAAACATTTATGTTAATAAATGTATAGACTTTGGAGACTATAAAGGTAAGTCCATTAATCTTACACATTTATATTGTATACATAATATCTACTATAAATAAATAAGAGACACCATTATATCACCTAAAAATACATATATTTGTTGAATGAAAAATTAGGTACGTCTATGTGATAAATATTTAGATTTTTATAATATACCAAACACAATATCATTTAGTATAGTGAATTTACAGTAAGGAACTTTTTCACTTTTATTTATTTAATATCCACGCTACAACACAATATTTGAATACTGGTAGAAACCTATGCAGTACATACGTAATAGTTAGAGATAATTGAAATTGTACCCAGAGAATCTTGACACAAATGTTTTAAGATATTTTCCCTCAATTTTTTTAGAAATATATCTGTAACTGAGTTCTACTGTACCTACATACATCTGCGTTAACAAATTTTACTTTTAAACACTAATAAGTTATTGAAGAATAATACAAGTATTATGTATTTATTAGGAGACGTTAAATGCAAGTATATCATTAAAACATATGATATAAGTAAGAACATTATTATTATTATTATTATTATTATTATTATTATTGTTATTATTATGTAATAAACGCGATACGGCGTTTTGAATAGAATATAAAAAATAGTACAAGCTATAAGTAATACAATTATAGAGTAAATATAAATTTCAATAGTAGCTTAAAATAAATATATTAAAGAATTTTTAGAAAATACAATGATACAATTTACACAAAAAAAATAAGATATAGAGGGCGGTCTGTATAAAAGAGAAGGTGGGATCCAAGTCTGCTATTTACATGCAGCGGTGGAGTGATAGGTTATTAGCATAGTTAGAATGAGATCTTGGGATATGGAAAGAGACATAATGACGTGTGGGACTAGCAGGGATATTGAAGGTAAGCTGGGATAGTAATGTAGGGGAGTCAATTTTACCATTGAGTAAATTTTGAAAAAACGTGCATGCCTACCGCCAGCTAAAGAATCTAAGTTAAATTTGACTATTATAGAAGAATAATCATGAGGAGGCAATCAATGTATTGTAAGAAGCTAGCGTACCTCGTAGAATGACATTTACTGACAATGAATAATAAACTGAAATTATCAGCCTAGAACACAAGTCTGTGTATGTCACTCTGAATTAGATGAAAATCATTTATCAAATGAATACGTAGAAATTGTTTCATGACATCAGCAAATGCCAAAAGCTGAGAGTTGTGTAGTACCAGTTTAGCACTATTAATGTTAAGGGAGAAGAGTAGGGCAGATAAGGGAGCACCTTGAGGTACACCAGAGAACACAGTAGTAGGATTTTATATAACATCATGCATTTTGACCATTTGTTTCCAATTGGAAATAAATATGTTAAACCAGGACAGATAGGACTCTCCGGGCATGTACAAGCTAGTATACCTAACCGAGCATAGTGATTAACCCGATAAAAAGCCTTAGTAAAATCAGCGTATAGACCATTTCAACTTGGGCGAGGTCTTCGAAAGAGTGTAGATGTGTAGTTACAAAGGGTGACAATTACAAGTAGTTTTGGAATGTCCAGTGTTGCCGAGTTGCTCATTCATTATGATAGGCTTGATAGAGGGCAAAATAAGATAAGAGTTTCAAGTAGTTTGGAGATATGAGACAAGATGAATATGGTTCGGTAGTTACCAATCAAAGAGGCGTCAACAGATTTAGAAACATTGGTATATAACTAAGCTTCCATATATCGGGAAACACACCCTCAGATATAGAATGTATAAAAAGAATCAAAAAATAAAAAGTAAATGTATATTTTAGATTAAATAGAAACATACCCGTCATACCATCAAGACCAACAGTTTTAGTAATTTTGAGGTTGAAAACAAATTGAAAACATCAACGACCGAGAAGGAGCAGTTATAAGGGAGATCATACAGCAAAATATCTAAATTAAAAATACCGGTATTGATAGAATCTGTAGTGTTGTTATTTAAAGAAGAGTAAACAGCGATTAAGTACATGGAAAACATATTAACAGAGTCTTGCTCATCGTTGCTACAAATTCCGTTATAAATAACGATATTAGGAATACAGCAATTGGAGCGGTTTTTTCTAACGAAGTGAGGAGAGGAGAGAACTTATGAGGTTTGTTTTTAAGAAAATTCTCAGACCATTGTACAAAAATAAGTAACACTTCTTAGATAAAAACTTACATTTGACGCTTAATAGTGAGAATATCTTGAAATCAAGTGGATTACTTGAACATTTTGAACGAAAATGTGCTTTTTTTAGGAACATGTCATTTGTTGGTTCTTTAGTAACTGAGGATGGAAAAGTGGATACATAACGTGACATAATAGATATTGTCTTCTCCTTCAATGGACTTACCCTAACAAGTATTCCTTGTTACGCACGCGTAGCAGTGTTAATTCCGGGAAAAAAATATGTCCGTAATAAATTTAATCTACAATTGTACCTAATACATGATAATAATATAATATACAAAATTTGTTTCAAACTAACAATGTTTACCACCAATTAATTATTTAAACAATCATTCTAATTTGTACCACTAGGACTTCATGTACATTATTCCACCAGTTTAAGAAAAGAAAGTTGTTCAAATATAATATAACAATAATTTTTTTTTTATTGCACGTGGATTAAGATAATATTATATTCCCTAAGTGAATGTCAAGTCTGTAAATCTCTCTTGTCCTATTACTCTAAAGCTACAACACCAGTTATTAATTTAAAAAAAAAATTGATTACAATCATCTGTGTTCAACATGTCGTGAGAGAATCATTAACAATGGATAGTTAAAATTAAAACTTTCTTATTTTATTTTATAGATAGAAAAGAGACAGAGACAACAAGTAAGAACTTTTTTTCCTGAAACTATGTTATAATGTAGTATTATAGTATACACTATAAATAATAATATGATCACTAACGCAAGATTAAAAACAACCTACCTATTAGGTTAGGTAGTACCTAACCTTACCTCTCCTATAGTTATTGAACTATATAAGTAACAAATTTGTTTTCTGTTTTTAGCGATCATAAAACAATGGCCAGGTAATATGTTATTTTTAAATAATTATTCTAGTTTAAATTTAAAAAAAAAATTATTATCTATGTAATGAGAATGTGATGCAGTTATTCGACGGAAGACTTACCTTTTGTAAATATTTAAATATAATGGTTGAAATTAAAAGTATCTTCAAAGATAGTTACTGAAAACAAATGCCAATAGAAACAATTACATCTTTTAAGTACGAAAGCTTAAGTCAGGCAATGTTACCGACTCTCACTCTTTATTGTACCAAAATATTTCAAGTTGAATATATATTTGTTTTAGATATGGCAAAAGGATACTACAATCATCAGCTAACTGAAATAGGAATCGAAAAGTACTATTCATATCAGGCATTAAGTAAGTACATATTCTTATGCAATATAGGTACAATGGTAGCCGCTTATTATAATCACAGTTAATGTTATCAAACGTTTATTGTTATCGAAAAGTATAAGTACGGGCCGGATGTATACTTAAATGTGTAAATTATGGCGGCTATTGTAATCAATACGCAGCATAATATATCAGTTTAAAGTCAGAAAATCATAATTTTGTAACATACAATCAAAGTTTTCGTCGAATGTCTCATAAAGTCATAATAAAGATAAAAATTGTAATAAAGATATAAATGTCTATACAGTATACACATTGATATCACATTTATATCTACCTTTCGTCGTACAGCAATCAAATTTTAAATTACAATACAAATACGATCATTTTATCAATGATCTTTAAACGGTAAATAGAAACAATCAATAAAAAAATATTGTTCAAGTTAGTGGTACATATATATTTATTTTTTTTTAATTTTAAATTTCCAATTTCTACCTACATATGTAACGTACGTTTTATTATTTTTTATAACTTTCCTTTAGTGTTATCAATCGGATTATATTATCAGTTATGCCCCGTACCAAAGTGATTACATTAAACGGTGACCACTGTATTTAATAATAATATTACATTTTTTTCATTTAAATATTAAAATAATGGTACCATATTAATGGTCTCTTTATTAAACGTAATTTTGATTTAATATTAATGTAGGTATAGCCGAAAACTGGTGTTGCATAAATATTACTATTTTTCCTGTCTTATATAAGTTTTTCCAATTATAAAAAATACTACTATTTTTCAATTGCTGTCCCTTAATATTTGTGATGAGACGGTTATAATCAGGACTCGGGACTTACAGCATTTGCTTATTTTTATGGATTGGCTTAATGTAGCTGAGTGCTATGGAAGTGTATGTTATGTTACAACACGTTCAATTATGAAATTTGAAAGTGCTTTTTTTTGCTTTTTTCAGCAATTTTTCAAAAAAATGCTTATTTCCAGATTTTCTGATTATTTTTGTTTTTTTAACCAGTTTTTCTACTTTTTTTTATGGTTTTCTCCTGCAAAGTTGTTTTTGATAGAATTAAAATTAAAAATAGTTCTTCAAATAATATATTATATAATATAATAATTCTATAATAATATTTCATAAATATCTACGTTGTCGAGTAGTCCGTCGCCGTCCGCGGCATCGTTGCAGGTTTAACAAAAATAAAATTAATATAATTGAGTTCATGTTTATCATGAAATCAGTTTGAATCATGAATCAGTTTATCACTAATTTCTCGGTAAATAATATTATTTAACCGTCGTGGTTACTGGCTTATAGGCGTGATCATTACAAATAATGTTTTGATTTCAGAGTATTAAAAATAATGGCTTAAGGATTTTAGAAAAAATATCAAAAATACTTGAAGGTGATTTCAGTGAATTTCCAGATGACTACTCCAGCGATGATATTGTGTAGTTTGTGTACATTAAATATGCGCCTATTACATCAGTAGATGTCGAACTGTCATTTTCGGAGACTCAGAGTATAAAACAATATTATCAAACAACATTTGTATTTGAAAACCTCAGAAAACATTTGATTATTCAATGCGATAATGACAATAGAATTTATTTTCATTTTTATTTTTTATTTTTGAATAAATAATTTTGCTCTAGTTTAAGTTTTTTAAATGCTTATTTGAGTGCTTATAATGATGTTTTTAAGCGCTTATTTTAATGATTTTATGTGCTATAAGTCCCGAGCCCTAGTTATAATCCACGCTGCTGAAATTTAATCCATTAATAAGAATGTAGTATTTTTCTGGATCCAAATGAACCATAATGCATTTCCATGTTTTCATTAAAACTTGAAATCTTCTATAAATTATCTTTTACATGAGTTAAGATCTCGTTGGATGAGTTCTTTTTTAACATTACCTGATAATTTTGAAATGTTTTCATCGGAAATTCCTTTTAGATTAAGGATTTTTACTTTAACTTTATTAATACTGATTCCATCTGATTTCAGTAACACTTATAGATACAAAAATATGGGGTAGTCCAAATTTCCGAAACATTGCTCTCATCTTTAAACCTCCTTGCCTCCAATGTACAGACAAGTGACCAATTCTTTGGAGTACTCGAAACGCATAATTATATTGTAACATTCTATCAACGAAAGTAGGATTAACTAAATTCCTTGCATTAATTTATATGCCACTGATTTGTTTCGTTTTTAAAAACAGTTACAATAATTTTTTACCAACTACAGTAATTCTAACGATTTAGCCATAAATTAGAGAAAATCTGAAGTTTTTACTGTATAATGATCCTATCAACGAGACATTGAAATCATTGAATTAAGTATTTCATGCCAGCTGAATGGCTTTTAATTGATTTTTAACGTTAACTATAACCACCAAAGAATTGAAAGAAATAAAATTAATCTACCCAAAATTTGTAGCAAGATAATTTTTATAATTTTAAGGTACCTAGTCATTTTTCCCACTCTCGCTGATCATAGTACCAAAATATTTGAAATTAAACATTTTTTAGCTACATCTTTAGGAGAAGAACGCTTTTTAAATGAGCCGATTAATTCTGAGCCGACTAATTCTGAGCCGAGTAATAAAAAAAAGATTAATGGTACGTATTTTTAAACAAACAAATTATAATAATATTTGTTTAATTTTAGTAAAGTATTAAAATAAGGATACCATATTATTCTATATTAAACCAGGGGCGTAGCGTGCATATTGTAAGCACTGTAAGCACTGTAAGCACTGCTTACACTTAAATCAAAGGAAAAATAAATTTGATCAATCACAACTAATAGGGACATAATAAATGATTTTTAAAATTTTATTTTTATTTATTAAATATTTAAAGTTATAGGTACTAGGGTAGTGGTTTTTGTTACTGTTTTGTTTGTGTCGTGTGCTGTCTACTGATTACTATTTATGGAAAATCATCGATTGACGGTCTATTTTTAATCCATTATGTTAACGGCATATCATAATACGATTTGCAGTGTAACACATTCTGAAATCGCTTACGCGCAACTGTTGTTTTCGAATAGCCTATAATGTCATTGTCATAGAGACATAGAAGGGGTCACTTATTTAACTAGCGTAAATTTGTAAGCACATTTGATTTTGCTTACGCGAGAAACAAGTAGCGACCGCACACAGTTGGACGAGTTGTAGACTGTATAATCGTTTTTTCTTATTTAAAAAATACACTGTCATTCGCCTATGTAGGTAGACTTTTGAAGTAATATAAACTATATAAACTAAGACGAATAAACTAATGTTTTAAATGAAATTTTAAAAGTGATACACGTTTATAATGATTAATAATAATGTTCATTATTCATAGTCTGGCTTGAAGGTATCTAATAGTTAATACTACAGCCGCGTCACAACTAGAAATACTATACTGATAGTTGACTTGGTGGAGTAACAATCGGGTGTTCACTGACCATCCAACTTCGAATACTTGGCGCCGCCGCGGCCGACTACGTTTCTAAACTTGTACAGAGTATAACGTTATAGTTAATTACTCTGTTTACATCGTTAATTGTATAAAAAAAACAAATTTTTTAATTTTCCTAGCGTATGGTTATTATTTAAAAATATCAATAATTTATTAAAAATATGCTGATAGGTTTAATGTTAATTTTATATTTAATTTATTTAAACAAAAAACTTACAAACATCTAATTCAGCGGTTCTCAACCTGGGGTACTCGTACCTCTAGAGGTACGTGGCATGATCTCAAGGGGTACTCGAAAAAAAAATTGAGTAATGGCGGAAAAAGTGAAATTTAATGTAACTGAAATTTATTTAGTTGATATTATTATTTTTATATACATTGTTTGGCGCAAGCTAATTAAAATAAATAAATATTTCCAAATTTTCCTTAAAAATTATTATTATTATTATTATTTTCCATTATTTATATTCAAAATTGATATTTGGGGTACGTGAAATAGTGGTGAGTAGTAAAGGGGTACGTGAATGAAAAAACGTTGAGAACCACTGATCTAATTTATAAATTTAACTTGACATACCTAACTAAAAATAAAAATAAAAAGACAATGTTTGATCAAAGCTATTATTGTTTGTATCATCAGAGTTTGTTAGTGTATTATCATTTTGTAAAAAGTACCGATGACAAATGGAAAATCAAACACCACTTGAATCGCTACAAAACAACTCACTTCAAGAACTATCAGATTAACCTACAGCACCTATTCAGTCTTATGCGATGTTATTGCAATTATTATCTTTTTTTATATTGTAAAAATTTATAATATCAAAAAATTGCTTATTTCTAATTTGTCGGTTTTTTTTTATGATTTAAAAAAAATAAATGCTTATTTTCAATACTTTTTGCCTTTTACATGATAATATCTACTTTATAAAGACACAATTTACTGACCTAACCCAGATTTTTTCCTTAAAATTGGTTTTCGATAGAATTAAAATTGAATATATTTCTATTACCTTCTGTTTTGTAGCGATGCTACAGACATGGTACAAGCGGTTTTATGGGGATGTCTGATTTCTACGCACGATAATCTGTCCATTATTTAATACTTAATTGTCTGGCATAACACAAGGTCGTTATAATTTGTTATTAGTTCATAATAGTGAAATGGTTTCACTACAGTGTAATATAATCAGAAAAATTTAAGCGTAAATCCACATTAATTTTTTATTTACGTCTGAATACATGGGAATTATGACAATAACTTCATCAAAAACGTGAAAATGTGCAAATTAATTTGTCATTCAAATTTCATCATTTTTTCATTCAAATTTAAGATTTGAAAATTGTATACAGAGTTATTTTACACTTGATAAATAAAAAAAGTTTACTGGAAAGTCACACTAATACATTATTAAGGTTTGAAGTTCACATTTTTACTAAATGGGATATTCACCAGTAAAATAATTAAGTATTTCTCCTCAATCGATTTTAAATATTTTGATGTAATTTAAAAACGAATTAATCAGTAGATACTTTAAATGTCCATAAAATATTTATAACCTCGGGTTCTATACACTGTATAATTTTCAAAATATTAAGACACATTTTGAGCAACTTTTAGACGTTTAACATATTTTGTTAGTTGTTTTTCTTGGCGATTAGGTACCGATCGTTTTTAAGGAGTTGTGTATAGGCAAATCGACGGCGAATCTCATAGTGCGTGCGTGCGTAGCATGTTTTTTGGGTTTGTAGTAAACGATTACCTATTAGTATGAATGCTTCCACATTACTACCACTGCCCGCTGCACAATGCTATCAATCAAAATTTTATTAGGTCAAAAAGCTTGAAAATTAAGTACACGGTTTATAATTTTTGTTATAGCCATTTTTAAATTATAAAAATACATAGCCACAAATAATTTGTTTGTAAGCATTTGAAGTTAAACGTGTGCAGACTAAAAAGTCACGACCTAAAATTGTATAGGTACGTTATACGTATATTATATTATTATGTTACGATGATGGCCATTTAATAAATATTTAATGTATACATTACCTATATGAAGTCCTAATTCAGTCTAAATTGGATATTTAACCCTTTAACGGGCACAGGAAAATAATGGAAAAAAAAAGATAATATTAAACATTTTGTAACAAATTACTAAATAGAGAAAAAAAATGTTAAAAAATATATAAATATTCATAGACCTTATAAGGTCTATGAAAATATTAAACACATTCTTCTGCATTCAGTGATACGTTACAATTTATCCTACCAACAAGTTATTGAAACCAAACCTTCAGGATTTTTTTTTGCGGGAATTATAGATTTCAATGCCCCATAAAAGTTAGGTTACAAAAAATATCGAATATTAAGGTCCTACGATTTCAGGTTTTGTGCAAAATAATAAAATAACCGTAGAAAATTTAAACCTTTTGCCATTTCATATGTTATTATTTTCTGTACACAATGACACTTGAGAAATAGGCGACGGGTCGGTCATTTATTACGGAGTAAAACGTAGTCAATTAAAATATTTTCATGTTATATCGGCGGCCGTGCATGTATGTGAGTATGTAAATCGATATTAGTGTGACCATTATGTTTAACATTTTATGCACTTGTAATGATAAATGATAATCTAAATAAAATCAATCTTTATAAAATTGTAATTGTGTGTTTAGTTTATTACAGTAATGTCCTATACTATAATGGGGACTTGAAAGTTGTTGTATTTGCATATTTTTCGGGGGCTATAAGATTTATTGCTAAGCAAGTTTCAAATTGCATGACAAAAAAATATATTAAAAGTTTATAATGCATATTTTTCCATACATCGTGATTTTATAGTTTTAATAGCATATTTATTAATTTTATCTTTCATTAGAGCATATTTAGCATTGATTAATGATAAGTGTTAATAGTATAATAATTTGAAAATTTGAAAATTTGGCAAATGATACAATTAATATGTACACGAGAGTGATTATTTATTTTAAGAGTTTCCACTGGGTATTATTGTATTGTGTTTTTCAAATCCCTAGTTGACATAAAATCCCCCGTTTTTATTAATAAATATTAAAAAAAATCCATCAAACAAAAAAAAAATGTTTAGTTAACTGTTTATATTTATGAAAATTGTGAGTAAAAAAAAGTGCATATTTGTAAAGCACATTTTGAACTTTTTTATGCGCATAAGTGCATACATGTTTAGTATACTTTTTAATTGTATTATGTTTCATGCCTTAGCCTTATCATATTATGTAACCTTTGTCCTTTAAGGAGCAAATTATTGGCAACCTTATTCACATATAGTTTCGGCGTCGCACGTACTTGTGAATGTGTTGGAGTGCAAATGGTTATTACTTTATTACTGTAGGGCTGGGATTTATATGTAATAAAAAACCAAAAATATGTACACATAAACGTAATTAAAATGGCCAAAATATGTAGCATAAAATACAAAATATGTAATAAAAAAATTTTAAAATATATTAACATGTTCAACTAAAATATAATTCTAAATAATTTTTGAATAATAAAAATATAAATATAATAATATAGGATTAAAAATAAAGCATAAGTAGGTAATAAAAAAAATTCAAAAATATGGTGTTAATTAAAACACAATTAATGTTGAATCAATTTAAAGTGAAACAATAACAAACCATATTATATTGTTTTAAATTTTCAAAATTAAAAGTACGGATATTTCGTCTTAACACTGACTTATACCTACTAAAAGAGCGTTCCACATCACAAGATGTTATCGGTGCATACTTCATGGCTGTTATATTTCACTAGGCGAAAGATTGAGCTCCATCGTGTCTTCATCCGCAATACCACAAATAATGTTTGAATAAATTAATAATAATTAATGTACGCAAGTACTGACACTGTTATAAATTCGTAAATATATTTTGTCAAATAATTGTTGAACATCATAAGTATAATCTAAGATTATTAAGGTTTGGTTATCAAACAGAAACAGATAAGATAAACTAAAATCAAGTTATTAATATTTAACTGATACTTTCATATACTTATTTCCTATATGCATTATACACTTACACTTTATTCTTTATACGAGTACTATTATCGAAGTATAAATCATAGACGTGCGCACAGGGGGTGCCAGGGGGTGCCGGGTTACGTGTTCGAAAATGATATGTTCGAATAAAATGTGTTCGAAAAAGCATATGTTTGGATGAAATTTTGTTCGAATGAATTTTTGTTCGAAAACTTAGTATTTATTATTTTGATATTATAGATATTAAGATATCTATTGTCTATATTCCGACTATTATACCGTTAACCAGGGAAAGACGGTTATTTAAGACTTGTATTTAACATTATGACTGAGTTACAAATTTAAACTGAATTTTTGAATGATGAAAGGAAACAACAATTAATAGGTTACTTTGGAACAACGTATGTTACTGGTAGATCAGTGAGACTCCGCGGGCGAAATCCACAGGTACGACCCCCGTTATATCCGGCAGAATATTATGGTCAGTAGCACAACGAGTTGAATATGAATTGCCACGCACTACTACTAATATCACTGAATCTTGGCATAGTCGTTTAAATAGGTAATTTTAAAATTGATAGAAAGTATACATTTTATATTTTATATTATAACATTGTACTAGGTTGATATCGAAACATCCAGGTGCTTATAAATTCATAACACTTCTTCAAAAAATGCAGAACGAGAACAAAAGCTTAATTGAACAATTTATTCAAGGCAGAATTGCAAAAAAAATTAAGGTATCCCGACAACAACATGAAGATAGAATTAAAAATTTAGTTTTAAGACTTAAAAATAGTAATCAAAATAACATTGAGTTTTTAAGAGGCATTGCGTACAATTTAAACTTTTAACTTGAATATATATATATTTAATAATTTATACTAACATTTTTTTAATTTAAATAATTTATATAAAAATTATTTGTTTTTTGAATGTTTATTTTACTTGACGATATACTTATATATATTTAATAATTTTCATGTATGTTTTTTTGTTAAGAATGAATTATTCGAACTAAAACTTATTCGAACAAAAATTCATCCAAACATATGCTTTTTCGAACACATCATTTTCGAACACATCCCCTCGTCGTTTCCGGTAGGTATAGGAGGATTGCATAATTATTGTTAACAAGCGGTTTAAACCAATTTACTAATAAATAGCCTCGAAATTTAAAACACAATATTATGCTTCTTTTTTCCCTATAATATGAGATTGAATAATATAATGTAATTTTTGGAAATAAATAAATTATTCGTATCTTGTCATTCTATTTTCTAAGTAAATCAAATTGGTTTGCCTTTTTTTAATGTAGGTAAATGATGTTTTGCAATTATTCCAGTTTTAGCATCTTATTAAGTTTATTATACCATAATAATAAAATAAAATAGAACTAGGTATACGATGTTATTATTGATATCTTTTATCGGAAAAACCGATAAACGATTTCATAAAATACACTATATTATATTATTTATTACCTTATTTCGATAATATTGTGAACCGTAATGTTATTTACCAAAATAAACATACGGCATTTAACGTTTACCAATGCCCACGTAAAAAAATTTAAACTTAATTTTTTGGATGTAATCGTTCACACAAATGCCTTAAGGGAAAGAAAACCTAGGTGAAAAAAAAAATATTCAATTTGTGTTTTCGTTAATGTTTTTGTTATAAATACCTACTTGTATTACATTTTCAAGCTTTTTGACGGATCAAAAAAATTTTTTATGCTAACAACTAGCTCAAAATTGTAAAAATATATTGAAAATGTTATTGTGTGTAGAAAATATTAAAATGTTTGTGTAAACATTTAGTGAAAATTTAATGTTTCTACCTACAGTCTTTTTTTTTTGATTTACACCAAAAGAACAAAATCGATTTTGTCAAAACCCAGTTTTGTGTAAAAATGCCCGTTTCCCGTTTTCTTATTCTTTTTTTTTTGTTTTTCCAAAACTATTAACTATTAAGTTTAAAAACTATTTGTTATATTTTTTAATATATTCAATATTAAAAATTGACAAATTTATAAAATGTAAAATATTTATTCTATATAAGATATTGCTAAAATTGAATAAGTGCTCCGACCTATGCAAAGTAAACTTGTTTACCAACTCAAACACCTTTACATTTTTTAAATCGAACCACTAGAAGCACCTTAATTTTTGTCAGTGCGACGGGTATTTCACGTCCATAGATTGGTTTTGAACATTTTGATCTAATTACTTTAAATGATATTTGCATGTGCGTGCGTAATATATTTAACCGACCACGACATAAGAATGGTTTTCGTTATCGCTATTTATACGAATGACTATCAATACGTATTATTGATAAAAATACTAAATCGGTACCAGATTATGGATTATATTATGAGCGTAAACATTTTATCAATGAACAATATTTTGTTTTACTTTACGATCGTTGTCCCAAGTATACGGAAGTGTCGTAATGGTAATTTTCAGTTGTTCTTAGCAAGTTTTTTGAGTGTTTATACTGTATTTAATATTAAAAATGAACAGAAAAAATTATCTTGGTAAAAAGTTTAGGCCATATTTAAGGAATAAAAAAAATAATAAAGGCTATATATTAGGGTTGAGAAAAGAAAATGTACGAAAATAAATTGTAAATAATTGTAAATTCAATCCCCGAATTTGTGAACGCCCCCCTCGGCCGACAAGACTTAGTCAAAAATAAGTTTCGGTGGGCCAAGTTCACATAGCTCTCCGCAATTTGTCTGATCGCTTCAGGACAGATTGTAAAAAATTGTAAACTAATTGTAAATAATTATAAATTCAATCCCCGAATTTATAAATCATCAGAAAACTTGGAAATAAAAAAACAAATTTGGGGGCAAAGTTCAAGCAGCCTCCAAATTTGGCAAATCGACTCCGGAAAAATTGTAAACAGTAATTTATTAGTTAATAAATAAAATTATTTGTGTTGAACTTTGAAAAAACTAATGTAAATTAATATACAATGAAATAGCTAAATAAATTAAATTAAATAATTATTTTAGATTCTGAGCGGAGTTAGTTTTGTAATGATTTTACAATGATGTGTGTTTTTTTTCTAAAATTTTTCTATTTAAATCTAAGATTTTAAAATTTAACACAAGATTCTCTATAAGTTTTTCAATCTTTATAAAAAAAGAAAAAGTTTTTCGAAAACTCAAACTAATTTTTTATGAGCGTTTGAAATTAGACAGCCGTTTTTTCCATGAAAGATTTTATTCATTTGATTGTAGGCCTAAAAAGGTTTTGGTTTTTTTAAACTTTTTTTCTTTAAATATCGATAAAAAATTTCATTTGGCAGTATATATATATTATGGCGGGCGCCCAAAAAATACAAATAAATAATAAACGTGATATTATAGTCTATCGCAGACTAATAGACTAATACAAATACAAATATAATATAATACCCTGACCGGGCGACTCCTTACTCCGCTGCAGCACGGGGTCCTCGCTGGAAAACCGACAGCGTCTTCGTTATAGGCAATAACTCACGAAGACGATAAATACGACAACGCGTATAAAAATGTATGTAATATAATTTGTGACCGTTTGCAATTAACATTATATTTCACTAAGCGAGCCAGCAAGTCAGACCTAGACTGTCTCGAGGTGTACGACGGCTGGCTCATTGGTAATAAATTAGAACGACATTCGACAACACGTCGTTCGTGGGATTACACCCGCGGTTCAAAAACGGCACGCGGCGGCGAGCGGACACAACGATGCGTCGGTCTCGACCGCCTGGAAAAGACCACAACGCCGCGGCGACAACTATGTCGCACGGTCAACAACAGGTGGAACGGAACAACAGCTACTCCACGGCAATCTACCAAATAATGTATAGATAGGATCATATATATATATATATATATAGGGTGCCTTGTGGCTTGGGAGGGAGTTATGCATTTAGTCGCATGGTGAACGACCTTTGATTATTATCTGACTAGCGGGCATATTAGATACCGCGTTCGAACAATAATAATAATCATTATATACCTATACTTGAGTCACGATTGGTTAAAAAACATTGCATTTTTTTTATTCTATGTTAGCTTATTAATTTTTTTTTTTTTTATTATTTTACATTTATTTATCCCTAAATTATTACGTTTATGATATAATATGATGTGCCTATAGTGCGAGCGAATCGCTCAACGCGCGAGTAGCGGTATTCGGATTACATACGCGAGTCACGACGGGTTAATGTTTAATCAAAGTAAACGAGATTATTGAATTTTAATACTATGTATTCATATTAAAGTACACGACAATATTATTATTAAGGATGTTGGTATCGGCTAAGAAATAGACAAAATAATATCTCCTCTTTAATTGTATTACTTATGAGCGTAATGGCACATAATATTATAAGATTCAATCAATGATTTTGAATCACATTCATTATATTTGGAGGATAATAATATATAAATGAATATATTTGAAAAGATTTTAGTCTAAATAAATGTTTAGAGGAAAATGGAAAATACCGATATTATTTCGAGGAGAACGAAGAGTGTAGAAAAACGGTTTTTCGTGTTTCGTGAGAAATGATGCCACTTTATTTGTAAACATAATATTATTATACATTTTTTTAATGTACATGTGGTAGTATTAAAATAAAAATTACAATTTGGATAGTTACCCATATCCATACACCCCTTTTAATATAATCAATTTTCCATTATTATTTAATATTCTTAACCATATATATATATTTATATATATTATATAGTATTACAAAGTACTACAAAAACCACATGAATTAACAAATTTATTCAATTTCCCAAGGCCGTTTTACTTCAACGGTAAATGTGAAACATCCATATTGATCGCCATTTTTTTCGGTATAATTAACAGTCAATTTGTAAGTTCCATAAAAAAGTTGTCTTGGAAAATTTGTATTTGTTGGATAGTTTGATACATCGTAGCCTTTGGGGAAATATATTCCCTAAAAGTATATATTATATTATGTTGTTCGCTTAATATATTTTAATTTTGGTGCAACAATTTTTTACTTAAAACAACTTACCGCCTTTACCGTTTTTTCTGACGTATCATTGAGTCCAAAGCTATTTAAAAATTTTGGAAACTCTCCTCCCAGAAGTCTCTTAAGACTTGTGTATGCCTTGGGTGCATTATATACATACGCATTACTTTGCCAACCACCGATTTTATCTTTTACCGCCATACTACCACGAAACTATAACAAAATAATATGTAAATACTTATATTATAATGTATTAAAACCATTTTACTAAATACATTATGATAACTATAGTCTATAAGCGCATCTTTGTACACCTCAATTCTTAAGCCGTTCAAACAGTTTTCACACATTCATATACCTTTCAAAAGTTTTATGACTGAACTACTGAAGTCTGTATAATATAAGGACATGTCTATAGGTTGGTATATTATAAATTATAAATATAATATTTTTTTGTTATAATCACATATTAACATATTAAATATTTTTTTATAAATCAATGGAAATTTGATAACTATAATTTTTATATGTCAAATATCAACATTTTACAAACTTACAAATAAAGAATCATCAAAGGGCTTATTAAAAATTGTAATGTTTCCTCTTAGTTCAGTTGTAGTTCTAGATGTCTTAAACAAAATAAAATTAAACTGCACACCGGAATTCTGATTTATATTACATTGTTGAGAAGCGATGAAATTTATTCGATATTCTCCCTGGAATCAGTTCAATAATTCACAATTCCATGTTAATTATTTTCTATTCAAATTTAAATTATCAAATATTATTCCTCATAATATGAATTATATTATAATTCAAATATAATATGTATCTAATACTATTATAATATGATATTTATATGACTAAAAGCTGCCAAATATTCCTGTGATGTTGATTTCTATAAACAATTTTAGACGATAATACGACATACATAATTTATACTAAAACGCACAGACGAATTGTATACAAATAAAGGTATGCAAAGGTGAATTTTGCTATTTTAATACAACAGGTCCATTATAGCGATAAAATGCATTTCTCACGACTTTATTTGGTTGTCAAGAAAATAATAATTAAAATGTTTGCACATAATATGTATTTTTTTCGAAAACAATACCTGACTTAAACATTACGTATTTCTACAATATTGTTAAGAACAGGTCTGAGGTTAACTACGCGGCTATGGCCATTGATTTCAATAGGTAAATTACTTCTCGTCAGCAGGACATATTTTTAAATTAATATTTTTTACTTATAAGCCATGTACAATTTTTGTTGTAATTTTTACAATATAGCAACTTAAGTTTCAGCAGACAAAGTATGTAGGGAACTACAGCTATAGCTTACAATTTCATATTGTTAAAAAAAAAACAATAGATTAGATTAAGTTAGATTTTCTATAACTTAATAATTGTCGAGAAAAATATTAGATTTTGTATTCAATAACCACCATATTTTGTTACATACAGATTAAACATAAAATTACAGTAGCACTTATATCATCACCAAAATTCTGGTTCTTTCGTCAACACAATTTTCAACAAAGGTGGCAAGATGTCGCTCTGCTGTACAGTAGGTTACAAGTGGGTCACTGTTATGGATGGTGTCAAATTTGTATTCAATGATATATCATTGTATACGAAAAACGATTCTAAGCGGAGACGGTCTGTCAGCCTAGGATAGGTATTTTATATTATATTTATATTGTCATTATTAATGATTTCAAACGCTCATAAAAAATTAGTTGGACTTTCCGGTAATTTTTTTTTTAAACGATAGAAAAACTAATAGAAAATGTTGTGTTGAATTTTTAAATCTTAGATTTAAATAGAACATTTTTTATGAATTTTCTAATCAAAAAAAAACTGCAAAATTCTTGATTTTTACGTATTTATTCGAAATTTCAACTTTAGATGCTTATAAAAAAACTATTAGACACACGCTTCACTATTTAATTTTTTTTGTGTATAGGAATTGGGAATCTGAACATTTGGTGACATTTTCAAATGTCTACAGTAATTTTTTTTAAATTACATTAAAATAATAAAAATGTTCCCGGAGAAAACGGCTGAATATCCAATGTCTAATTTCAAACGCTCATAAAAAATTTGTTTGAGTTTTCGATAAACTTTTTCTTTTTTGAAAAAAAAAAAGCTTATAGAGAATCTTGTGTTCAATTTTAAAATCTTAGGTTTAAATAGACAATTTTTTATGAATTTCCTAATTAAAAAAAACTGCATAATTTCGTGATTTTTACCTATTTTGTAGAAATTTTAGTTTTAGTCTCTTATAAAAAACTGTTAGAGACATACGCTCAACTTCTTTTTTAATTTTCAAGTACAGCAAGTTATGAAGAACATTGTATTACATTTTAAAGTTTTTTGACCGACTGAAATTTTTTTTATCGACAATAATACAAAAAAAATAAAAAAAATCGAAAATTAATTATGTCTAGAAATAGCTCAAAAAAAGTCAAAACAAATTGAAAACTTTATTGTGTATAGAAATTGCTTATATAAACATTTTGTGAAATTTTCATGTATTTACGGTTATTATTTCTTCTGTTATACTAAAAATAAAAATACATTTTGTCAAAAACTGGCTATTCACGTACAAATTCCCGTTTTTTTCTTAATTTTTTTTTTGTATTTCCCGACGCGTTTAAAAACTATTGGGTCAAACTTTTAATTATTGACCCCCTAAAGTACCAATTAGATTCACTTTTTTATCAGAAAAGATGAAGAAAATCTGAACACGTTTACCGTCCTTAAACGTGGTGACAGACACAAAAAAAAAACACACATCATTGTAGAATCAATACATTAATCGCTCAGCTCAGAATCTTAAAGACCAACTCTTAAAAATCTCTTCCCCGAGCACTTCCGTTAATGTAATAATAATAATAAATATGAACATTTAATTATTAAGTTATGCCGAAATATTTATTTACACGGAATTTTATATTTTATTTTATATTTGATTTGGTATAATAATTCTAATTGTAAATTTATTTTATTTGTTTATCAGATTCCATACTTACTAGAGGTAAATTAGGAAACAACTTCAAATCTTTCGCTCCAGAATTCACTAGAATCATTAATTCCGATAAAATTATAAAAATATACTTCATGGTTCATACGTTTTTTGAGTATGATATGAAAATTTAATAACTGTTAATAAACAAAAGATAATACTACGATAGTGTTAGAGGTATATCAGCTTCTGATAAATATTATACTCACCGAGTTCATTTATAATTTATTTTGTAGAGACCTTGCACTGTAAATAGTATTTTTAAACACGCTGTTGAATCATTTGTGTCGAATGAAAAGAATAATGACAGTTAATAATATGATTATATGAACAACGTATAAATTATCATAATAAAATTATTGTAGATGATATTATTTAGATTGTCCTTTTTACATTCGGTCAAATACAATTGATCAAAAACTGATTAATTTTGATACCATAATATTATACTGGGTGGCTCGCCAAGCATGCTAGGTAACTTTTAGATTTTTTTTTCAATTATGCGTTTATTCTAATTCTGATTTTTTAATATACTGTATGACCATGTATTTTAAGATACCTACTTAGATTTCTATTAGATTTGAGCAGTGTTCTGTACCGGTAAAGACTTCTTTTTTCAAATCAGAATTTTGCCCTTTTTACTGTAGATTATTGAGCAGATTATTTTTATGAAACTGTTGGTCAACATTTTAACCTGTAGGTATTTTCAGTTTTTGATTTTTGTACATTAAGAATAATATAGATAGGTACCATGGTTATTAATATTATTTAATATCCTTTTTTCAGTTTGTAAAATGTGCCGTAGTAAAACAAGCTAAAGTGGACTAAAATATGAACATGAAAAATATTATATTCATATTGTATTTGGTTTAAAACCATTTTTAAAGACTATTCATGTCCCTAGTACATAAAGTGGAATAATTAAAAACAACCAGTACATTTTTATTTTATTTTGAAACATGAAAAATACTATATTTAACAATGTATAGAAAAAAGGTAGTTTCCATTTGAAAAATAATATTCTGTATTGCCAAAGATCGATCGTCTCCACGTACCTACCTATACAATAACATAATAATATGTATTAATATAAATATTTAAGCATTAATATATATTAAATCAAAATTTGAACAAACGAATTTGTATTGTATAAAATATACATGTGTAATGACGTGTATGCATCAGTGGTGCACTCGGGGCACTTTCGTCTTTCCGAGTTTCCCCCCACCCAAATTTTTACCTTAAATAAATAATTAAAAAATACTGATTATTGTGTATTAGTGTGTAAGGAAGAGTAGGAAATTTTTAGCCCACGAAAAAAAATCACGAGTGCTCGCCTGTGCGGCTGTGAATGCTTATAAAATCACCTGTAGGATTAAATACTGTACAATTTGATGTTCTACCACAATGATTGAGTGACAAAAATAGTGTTTGGACTTGTAATCACTATTATAACTACTAATGCATCTGTACATTATAATTGTTACGAGGAACGTGGAATAATAAAATGTGTAGGTACGCATTGCCGGGAAATTTGGTCCTGCCCCAGCAAGTTGAATCACGAATATAAACAAATTTATTTTTTACAATCACCTTTAATATTATGCAGGCATCTCTAGTCTTACAAAAAACGTTATACACGACAAAAAACGATTGTATTGGTAGTTAGTAAATGTATGTTATTAAATTCATAAAAATATAATATACGTATGTGCGGTATATAGTTCATGTGTGCCTATTTTAATATGTTTAATCAAAGTTACGAAATTCTTGACAGTTAGCATACTATATTATATTCATACTGCCGTACACAAAAGTTTAGGCCGTTGGTATCGGCTAAAATATAGGCGAAATATCTGGTGTAATATTGTAATAACTTATTAGCAATTTGTTGTAAGATTTTTATTAGATTTAAATATTTGGAGGATAATAGAAAAGATTTTAGACCAAATAAATGTTTGGAGGAAAATAGAAAGTCTATTTATTTTTCGAGGAACATAAACATTAGAGAAAATTGGTTTTTCATTTTTGGAGATATATGCCCCCTCCCTCCTCTATGATAGTAAACATATAATAAATAATTATATAATATAAACATAATATTAAATTTGATAGTAACTGTGGTATGATAAAAAAAAAATAAGCAATTTGGATAATTATAACCATACACTCATTAAAAAAAATCCATTTCTCAATTTTTTTCAACATCATTAATATATAGTTTTAACAAACTACAATCACCACACGAATTGACAAATTCTTTACTTTAACGGTAGGTAAATAAGAAACATCCATATTGATTGCCACTTTTTTAAGTTTTACCTAATAACTTTCAATTTGTAAGTTCTATAAAAAAAAATGTTTTGGTATATTCATATTTATTGGAAAGTTTAAAATATTACAGTCTCTGGTTGTATATATTCCCTA
>CM040630.1:84245124-84269381 GCA_022818045.1 Neotoxoptera formosana
TTTATTATTACATTTTAATCTACTTAAGTCACTTCAGCATTTCCCTATTTTACAAACAATTTGGTATAAACCAAAACAGTTTGGTGGTTTAGAAAATGTATGATTTTGTTTTAATTAATTTATCTTCATAATTATTTTATCCATTATATTGTATCAGGTTATTTTAATGTTCAATTGGTCTGATACATTGCCAAAGTGTTTTACAGAATGATATAACCCAGCAACCAACATAACGGATTAGTGCACCTGAAATGAATGATTGTCGTGGAGAAGCTGGTTTAGGCGTCGTATGTTTGATTTTTCTTCGCCATCACTCTGTTGGGTACCGATGGTTGATAAGTTGGTTAATCGAATACGTATAAGAGTTAGTGTATTAGATGATTGTATATATGCTGTAATTTATACCAATATTATACTTATTCTATATTACAAATATATATATACCTGATATTAAATTCTAGATTGGTGGATGTGATGATAGTTCATTAAAAAGTGCAGAGATTTTTGAAGAATGGTAGCTAGCATTACTTCTCATAAAAGTTTTTTGGGTGCCTGTGTATTCAATGGTCTTTTATATGTAGTGAATAAATATTTTATTTTTTATTTTAAATTTGTACTTAAAACATTAATTAATTAAATCCAATTGTGTAGGTAGGAGGTTTTGAATGTTTGAAGTCTGTTGAAAGTTATGATTTCACAATTTATACATGGATACCAGTCGCTGAACCGTCTGCACAACCCTAATACAAATACCTTGTCTATGGAAACATTGTCAAGACTCAAGAAACAACAACGATGTCACCGGCGTCCACATTTTTAGTGGGGTTGTTGTTTATAGGCCACCACATTTTAATATTATATAACTAATGAACGTATAATTATCTCATTTCGATATACAATTATTTATATATCATTTATAATAAAGCATATATTCATTCTATTAATTTTTAATTTTTTTATGTTAAATAAAAAGATAGTCAGTTTGTTCATAACAGAAGATAATAATTTTTTTTTGCAGCAATGCAATTAATATTAAAAATAATAAAATAATAAATATTTTTATTTATATGTAAGAATAGACCTTTTTTATGTTCCAATTTTCTAACGACACTATTGAACTTTTTTCACAAAGTTGCTCCAAATCCTAGTGATTCATTATTTCCAATTTTATTATATTATAATATATTTGATGAATATTCAATATTATATCCATTATAAAGTATTATTTATTACAAATTGCATTTTTAAATGACATTTTGTATTTTCAATTATTATAATGTTTTAATAAAATTAATTTTTACAAAATAAAATATATTTTAAACCTTCAATTTTGAAAAAATTAACAATAAAATTAAATAAATCACAAGTTATTGCATAACATGGAAAAAA
This sequence comes from Neotoxoptera formosana, assembly GCA_022818045.1. NCBI lineage: Eukaryota > Metazoa > Arthropoda > Insecta > Hemiptera > Aphididae > Neotoxoptera > Neotoxoptera formosana. The sequence goes on from CM040630.1 coordinate 84,246,514, forward strand.
ATTTGACTCATTAAGTTAGAAGTAACTTTTAAATAAAAAAAAAAAAATTTTTTTTAAAAACACTTTTCTATAAAAACATATTAAAAAAAATTATATTTTAAAAATTGCACTAAAAAGACAAAAATAATTTTCTGTACTTAAAAATAATGAAAAATTTAAAAGTGTGTGGTGCTCTTACACTTGGCATATACTCCCAGTTACTATCTTATAAACAGGATTGAACAAAGAAGTGTATGTGAGACTTTGCTCGGCTTTAAATGTTTTGTATGATGCACCACACACTTTTAAATTTTTCATTATTTTGAAGTACAGAAAATTATTTTTGTCTTTTTAGTGCAATTTTTAAAATATAATTTTTTTTAATATGTTTTTATAGAAAAGTGTGTTTTTTATTTTCTACTTTTTAGTTGAAAGTAAATTTTTTTATTAAACGTTTAAAAAAATATATTTGTGAAATAAATTTCTTATATTTAATAAAAAGAATCAAACTACTGATGATTATGATTTATTAATAAATAAATAAGTTTATGTGGTCGTGAAATGACAAGACATTTATATAGTTTGCCACAACAAATTGAAATTTTTTTATATGAAATCATTATGTGTATAATATATTTTGTTATTTTACAGTATTTATAATTTATTGTCCTTTATTTACAATTGCTTCATTTTATTTTTAACCAAGCATAACTTAGCGGGGATTTGACTTAGAGACCCCGGACCGAGGAGGATCTCAGCTTTTAAGGCTCCAGATGAATTTCCACCATTAGGGAACCAAAGCCCCCACCCCCACATTTTGAGTTAAGTATAAATCGGCGGGAATTCAAGTTAAAGACCTCGGACTAAGGGGGAACCCCTCCATAAATTAAGGGCTACAGTTTTCCGCTTTAGGGAGCGGGGGCACCCCCTCCCCCCATTTTGGATTTTGTTTTTTTGCTGGATTTAAGTCCGGGAGGCCCTTACGACCTACCCCGCCAAGGGGAAACTCTAATTTTGAGTTTTTGATAGGATTTAATGGATTTTTTTTTTCGGCTAGTAATGGTTAGGTTAACCCGCCTTGACCCAGAGAAACCCTTCGTACCTTTACTTCCTCGGAGATGACTTTGCACACCTGTCATCGCCTACCTGGAGGTCTGTGTCCCAAAATGACAACGGATTATTGTATTGTCATCCAAGGCCAAGGTCTATACCAATTTTCAGAATTCTTCATCAACAAAAAGTGCCTCAAATCGACCGCGCAAGATTTGATTACAGACAAACAGACGCGAAAGCGAACTTAAGAAAAGCGTGTAAAAAAAAAGTAACTCTCTAATCACTATGTAATTTTGTATAAGGTAACTCAACGTCAACTTTAACTTGATAATGACAAGTCTTGGGTTTAAGGCGCCCGGTGCAAATGCCATTTTGTGTACAAAAACACACCTTACGGAAATAATGATCCTGACTCGTAGAATCAATCAAATTTGATTTTATTTTTTTGAACTGATCGGGGGGAATATTCTACAGTTAGCATCGATCTTAGTTTTATAATATTTTAATCTCAAACTTTTAAATAAGTCTTTAAAAAAAGGACAATTTTAAACTTTTTTTTACAAATTATTTTACATCATTATAATATGTATTTAAAATAAAATATAAAATCCGAGGTCGACGCGGGCTGTAGAATATTGTTGTGTATCAAATAAAAAAAAATTATCTGAAAATATTCAATTGAAAATGAACCGTCCGTGTTCCCGTGATGTCATTTACGTCTGTCGAAATGGGCATCTAATGATTCGTTATATTTTGACACGTGCCTGCGAGTGCGTTCGCCTCGTTCATATACGGGTGGTAGAGTGTTCTCTCACACTAATAACCATTTACACTCCAACGCACACACAAGATCGTGCAACGCCCCTAAACAATATGTGAATAAGGTTGCCAATAATTTGCTCCTTAATAAATAGCCGGTACCGGGGGCCTTGACTCACTAAACTATATTGATTCGTTAAATGTTTAGTGATCGTTCACGCAGCCTGGCCATTAGAAATAACATACTTAGGAATTAAGGTTGACGGCGCACAGCGCTGTGAACGGTTAACGATATAGAAAAAATAAAAAAATTAACACACGTTCAACGCCGACGTTGATTTCACAAGCGTTTGCCCTGTTCGCCGATAGCCGTCCAATGATTCGGCTACGGGCGCCCGTCTCGGTTTGTAAAATGCATAGCACTGAGAGATAAGAGCATTAATAGATATGGTGACGAACAGCCCATACCAATTGCAAATGTCTTCTGCTCTATAGCTGCCCCCGGATAAAGAATTAAATAATTAATAGAAAACGAGCTACGGCTTGTCAACAACGGGCTAATGGATATGGCGCTTGTTTACTCGTGTAGTCGTGTCACCGAATACTGTAAATGTAAACTATCATTCACAGTATTTGGTTTCACCGCCACCTTTAGAACTTGAGAGTCTAGTAAAGGGTCGTCGTTCTCGAACGAATCGTTCTAAATGAACGAGTCCGACAGAGGAACGATCAGGAACGATTCCACCGGATTATTTTTTCTCGTTCCATTTCTTTCCTACGTTATACTCGTCAAACGCACCTATCGAGACGATGAGACTCATCGAGAGGTCAGGTTAGGTTACCAAATATACACGGTTTATAAATAAATAATGTTACTAAGTTTTTGTTTATTCAATAGACAATAATAGTAGGTATTAACTTGCTCATTTTATTTGACAACACGTCATTTTACATTTAACATTTTTTTACATAACTATTATAATTGGTACTGCAGGTTTGTTATAGCCATAATGGCATAATGGCTATAAATTGTATTATATTATAATTATATATATTATATCGATCCATATCATGTGATAAATATCTCAAAATAAGGACGACGTGAGTAGTACGTGCTGAAATTCTTTTTATAATATAATTTAATATTTTTTTTTTATATATAATAGTGCAATATTATAATAATACGAGTAGGTCGTCAGTACACAATGCGATACAATAATGGTTAGAAAACAAAATATTATGGGCTGGTTGTAGTAATTAGGTTCGATATCAGTACAGTATATTTTGGTACTCGGTAGGTAATGATACTATAATAGAAAAAGTACAGAAAGGAACGACGGAACGAGTCATTTGGAATCGTTCCTTTTATGAACCTGGAACAAAAGTAACGATTCACTAAAAGGAACGAAAAATCCCATCACTACTTTACCGGCGGGTCGACGAAATGACGACGGCGTTGAACGTCGTGTAGTCTGTACCCTGCGAGGAGTCTCATCAAGCTAGCACAAATCGAAAACCTAATTCGGAGACTCGTCGCTAATGGGATTTTTATATTTCAAAGTTGACGCACTTCACTTCCCCGATTTCATCGTTCCTTCCAAGAGATTGCCGTTAAAAGAACACTGTCGGACGCTCAGTTAGCCTTTCCCATTGGTCTAAATTTGGGCGTCGGGCGTCGGGTGACGTAGCATGACAAAGTATATTTTGTGATGACTCATGGAGCAGATGTGCACAACCGACTTATTCATACTAATAATAATCGATAGTTGTTGACTACAATAGAATGTGTAAAAACTATCGATTATTCTATTATTGGTCGATACTACCAACTGAATAATCTGAATAAACTGAATATAAATACTATCGAGAACCAAGATCTGGATATATATGTATACCTTATACTAGTTGTTAAGCATGACAAATTAAATTAAATAAAGCTAATTACACTGTCGTGTCGTGTTTCTGTATATTTAATATACATAGGTTGGTCCCACGTTAGGTATCTATTTGAATTTATTCACTATTCAACTCTACACAACTTGACCAGGTGTGAATTCACTTTTATACTTATTTATCCTAGTTCCTAGTTAAAAATATAGATCTATGAATTCTGTTTTCGTTATTTTTTTCAATCTAATATTCTGTCGATTTTTTTTTATATCATTTGTCGATTTTAATAGAAAGAAGATTAATATTTGAAAACTATCGAATTATTCGATAGTCGCCGATAATCGATTGTGTCCATTGCCCATCACTACAACTCACTACTCACTAGACACTGTCTAGTAGACGGCACTGCAGTAGATTCATTTATATTTGTTTGTTGCTTTTGGATAGACGTCGGTGGTCGGTCTCGGGTGCCGGCCCGTCGGCCATTTTGCCTGCGCACATGGTTGTAGACGAAATATTTTTGTTTTGTCGTGTGTAAACCTTTGTACGTATAATTTTCCATAGTAACGTTAGTGCATTCGTTGCATCACTCTGCTTCTCTACCGTCGTCGATCGTTTTGAATTGGAATTCTGTCTATACTGTCAGCCATTTTGTCCCATTATGCTGAATCAAACGCCGCCGTTGACGATCAACATCGAGTAAGTCCCGTTTTCTCTCTTGTTTATTTCTAACGCTCTCTACAATATTATACAATTGGACTTTAGTGTTTACTATTTTACCATTTTGTATTTGTAACGTTGCTTGTAACTGTACATATAGGTACTGTATATATATACTGTCTTCTTGGTGCTCACAAAAATCTATCCGATATCGTGCCAATAATAATGTATATTTATTATTTATTTACAGTGTTTATATGCATCAATCAATATGGCCGGAAGACAATTCAATATGGCGTCAAAACTGGTTGTTGTATACACTCTCTCAAAACTGATCACATGTCTTCATACCTTCAACTATGGTTATGGTAATTTAATCCTAGTCAAATCCGTATTCGTGTGCGCACTTCAGAATATATAATCGCTCTGGCCATGTAGCGAAGATGTTACAATTCGTTTTTATGTACGTACCTATTTCGTGTAATCTAGGTGTCAAATTGCCACCGCCTTGGAACTTTAGCTTCTATCCGACGACTCAGTCAGTTATAGGCTAGAAGTTGTGTGCCAACGCTGCTACATTTAGATTGCATGGAATTCGCACATAAAAACTGCATAACATTTAACATCCGAGGTTCCACTAGTTTGGAACAATTCTGAAATATTATGTACATGACATTAGGATCGATTTTCGCGTGCGCACTTCAGAATATATAATCACCCTGGTCCTGTAGCGAAGATGCTTCAATTCCATCCCTTTTTTACATACGTATTCCATGTAAGCTAGGTGTCAAATTGCCACCGCCTTGGCACACTTTAGTTTCTATCCGACAACTGAGTCAGTTATGGGCTAGAAGTTGAGTGCCAAGGCTGTTGCATTTAGGTTACATGGAATACGTATATAAAAACTGCATGGCATTGTCATTAAATTTAACATCTGAGGTTCCACTAGTTTGGAACAATTCTGAAATATCTGAAATATTACGTACATGAAAACATGATTGTATTGAGATAAAATTATCACATAATCTAACCAACCAATAAATTAAAATATTGTTTTTTGTTGCTTTATATAAATTTAAAATAATACACATTCAATGTCTAAATATATATATATATTTTTTTAAATTTTTGTAACATTTTAATATGACAGTAATAATTAAATGCATTTTGTAATTACATTAACTTTGTCTTGTGTTTTAATTTATTTATTTATACTTCTACTAGAACGAAATCTTGTTGGTCGTCGGCTAAATAACAACTATAATTTTATTCACAAGCATTTAATAACTAATACATAAAAGTTAAAAATCTTATTAATGTTTTTACAATATAATATACATTTTAACAATGTAAAAATAAAAAAATTCATGAAATTTATATTTTATATAATTTGATGATAATCTTTGACTATACGTCAATATTGTGGGCTGTAAAAAATTATAGTTAACGAGTAGCTCGCTGATTGACATATCTACCATAATTGTTAATAATATAATTACTATATATTTAATACATATAACTAGCTGATCCCGTGCACTTCGTTGCCTGTTAAAAAAATGTAATAATGCCAAATCTATATGACTAATATATTTTATTTTATAATATAACGTTTAAAATATACTTAGTAATATCGTTACAGCAATATTCAATTTATTTTGGGTCATTATGTATTTTTATTCGTTTTATCGAGAAAAGTCTCATTCTGTCCCGCCCAGCGTTGCCTGAGGCAAATATTAAGTTAAGATTAACCTCAAGTGATTTACATGCATCCAAACCACCAAGGTAATCCATTGAATTAGGTCGCGGAAATATGTGAGCAGTAAATTATCAGGTAGGCCCATGAAGTGCGTAAGACCCATGCCAAAGATTAGTTTTTTTTTTATAAATTTATAGCTGAACCGGCAACGCTTTGCTATTGCTATACTTTTCATAGGTAAATTTGACCTAGTGAACTTAGTATCACCTACAATTTATTCATCTTTTATATATATAGCTGTCCTATATGTGCCGTGACCGTTCCGGGACTCCCCCGGCTTTTATAGACACATTTTCAACTATAGACATCTTTGCATAGGCGGAAATGGAGGGAGGGCTTGGGGGGGACTTAGTCCCCCCAAATATTGTAATAGCCCCTCCAAAATTTCGTCGTGTTTCATGTGTAAATATTTGGTAATATATTAACTTATTGTACAGTACTTATCAATATAAAAAAAATTTAGATTACAATATGTGGTAACACTACTTTGATGCAGATAGGTCGGATTGTTCTATGATAGGATTTTATCGTCTAAAAACGCATAATCTAATAAATACCTACACAATGAGTATTTTGTTTTTCGATTTATATCATATTATTTGAATATAGTTTTTTTTTAGTTAATTTAGCCCCCCCAGAAATTTCAATGGATTTTCCGCCTATGCATCTTTAATACAACGACGGAAAGTGCGAGTATATTTAAGTTATTAGTACGAAGCGAATGACGGATGTCGGGTAAAAAGTGTTTTAACGGGTAAAGCGTTAATTTTTTTTACATTTTTGTAATTTTTTTCGGCACCCAATTAATTTTTCCACACTAAAATCTTTCCCGAGTCTAGACCTATTTAATAGTGAAAACCGAACTAAAATCCGTTGTTTACTTTTTGAGATTTTTGCGACCAAACAAACAAACGCAGTCTGTTTATATAATAGTAAGATAACTCGGTTAACAAAACTAAGATTAGGCACTCCATTTTACCGATATAATAGACCTCTTGAGTTTAGACCTACTCATTAGTGAAAACTAATACCTAAGTAAAAAGCGGAAAAAAAATGCAAAAAAAGAACAAACGTTACACCGTGGATCGACCTCGAGACCATGTTTTTTAAGACATCCATCTACAGTGACACTGCGCCAGAGGAATCTTACCACAAGATGATCATTTTAGGCTATTTAAATATATACATCTGTAAGGCGCAAAATTGATTAGAATTTCATAGATATATTCATAGAAATTTCATTAATCAATTTATACGAATAAATTATACATTAAAACCTTCCCTGAATCTAGACCTATTGATTAGAGAGAACTGTACTAAAATCTGTTGGTTATTTTTGAGTTATGCGCATACAAAAAGGGGGTTCTCTTTTATATAGTATACAGATACAGATACAGATATAGGTATGATGATATAATACATGTAACATATTTTGCTGAGTAATCGTGTTGAGATTTTATCAGGGAAATGGGATCAGTGTGCAATCATGTTACTAATCTCTCAGTTAACTAAGAAATTGTTCAGCTTCGTAAATCCTATTACACACATTAGAAACCCATGTAGAAAAATCATAATATAATAATTAGGGCCTGGATTTAAATATATTAAAATCCATACAAATATGCTTGAAAAAATTGACTTGATGCTGCTATGATGTTGACATGCATATGTTTTACGATTGCAATATTATTCATTCTAAACATACTAAAATATACATTAAGATTTATGTTAAATTAAAATTCTAAGTAAGCCTATATTGTACTTACCTAAATTTGTATAGAATATCTGAATATAGAACAAATATGCATTAAAAACCAAACAAAATGACCCAATAATGCTGAAAATGCTCTTAAAATGAAATAAGCAAAAAAAGTGCAAAATAAAACTTGTAGCTTTAAAACACTTGTTACATGAAACGAAATTATGTACTAAGAAAGCATTGCCTAAGTTCAACAAAACAAATATGCACTTTGCGACGTAAGGCGTTCATTTTCAGCTAAGTAGGCTACGAGTCTATGACTTCTAACCGTGAACATTGTTTAAGCATACCTAATAATTCTATTAGGTATTTTACGACATAAATGTTAACTTAAATGGGTATTACATAAACGTTAACAGCGTGGACTAAGATTAATAGATTAATAAATCATAGTTATAGTTAGTATAGTTCATGGTTAACAGGCAACAATTGAACAATCATAGTTATCAATCTTTACCACAGATCATCATAGAGAAAAAGAATATACTATATGTACAGATATATATAATAATAAATAATATATATTATTTATATCTGTGACTATATATTTTCAAGCACAAAATAGTTTAATAGAAATAATTTGATATTTTGTACATACATAGAAAAAGTTCATAAAAATATAATATAATATACTATGATATACAACAATTATTCATTTTTGAACTAAGTACATTTTAAAATCTTAGTTATAAAAAGAAAAATTTTAATGAATTTCCAACTTGAAATAATTTTGTGATTTTTACGAATTTCGTCAAAATTTTAACTTCAGACGCGCATAAAAAGGTATGTGAATTTACGTTCAACTTTTTTTTTATAAATACACTTATGAGGAACAATGTATTCAATTTTCAAGTCGATTGACAATAATAAGAAAAAGAGTAAAATAAAAAAAAATGTCTTATACCTATAGGCTATAAATAGCTCAAAAAGTGTCAAATAATATTGATATTTATATGGTGAATAGAAAATGATATTTTTAGACTTTTGGTAAAAATTGAATGTATCTACAGTTATTAATTTATTATCTTTTCAGTGTTACACTGTTACAATAGTCAATAATTGACTCTGTCAAAAATTGGTTTTGCAAAAATATTCTAGTTTTTCTTTAATTTTTTTTTCTCTACGTTCTTGCAAAATATTGGGAATTATCAAAAATGTGTAATGACCTCTCAATTACATCAACTAGATTCCGGTTTGTACCAGAAAAGTTAGTGAAGTTGAAAATCGAAGCATGACTTCAACTCATTGCAGTGACCACCGATTCAAGTACTCATAACTTTTTTTTTTTTGTACAATGCACACTGCTCATACACGTATTACATACATATTTATGGTTCCTTAATTTTTAAAAGAAATATTTTAATGATATGAAACACATAATTCTTTATTCGTTTTAAATTTATTGTTTTAATAGTCAGCACTTTGAATTATAAATTACATTTTACTACTATTGTGTTTTTTTGTAATATGTAATTACAAATGTTACTGCACAAAAAACTTCTTACATACAATTTCTTAGCGATTTTTTCATTTGTACTAGGATGTACATTGACGCTGTTCGTTTTCCATACAATGACATTGAAACCGAACACTATACCGTATGTACTGAGACTTAGGTCGCTCCACAGGTTAGGTGTATGCAATTTTCAATGACAATAATAAAATCAATTGTTCTTATAACTGTAAAAAAAAAAAAATGCACTTTATATTATTGGTACATACATAAACACATACATATATGTATTTATAAAATACAAAAACTTATTTCATTTTTTCTTCCTGTCTGTAATACATTTTGGGCAGAACCATTTTCCTTTGGGCTTGGTAATTAATTTGACACAAGCAAAGTGGAACCATTCAATGAGGCACTAAAATAATTAAAGCATACAATTAAAATATTATACTATACACAAACAAAACAATGAAATACTATTTACAATACAAACAGTAGGTGTGTTATTACTCTTTTAATGGTTACAATATATTAAATAAAATGTTTATGTAAAATAAAAGAAAACAATTATTTTAAATAATTTATTAAATTTAAATTAAAATGCTTACTTCTGGGTTATCACAGCCAATCATTTCACCATAGGAAACTTGGTTGCATAAGCAGTATGTTGGTTCATTTGGATCAACAGGCATATCTAGTACTTCAGCCGAGTGTGAACCTCAGGCACCAACCAATGCACTTGTATGGGAACTAGTCTCTACTGCAACAATGTCTACGCTTTTGGTAGGGTTTGTTGGATTAGTGACAACGTTGACCAAAGGTGTTTTGCTGGGTATAATCTCTAGGTTCTCTAAACCTAAAATATCACTCTTGTTAGTATTTCGTTGAAATGCAAAATCCAAAAAAGAACTTACTGTCCAGATAGTGTTCCAAGTATAGCGCCGAAGTCATGATTGTCGTTTAATAGTTCACTGTTCAGCCTAGAATTTTAGTAGAAAAAAAAATAAGTAAAAGCCACTTGTAAACAACAACAATCTGTTATATGGGCGTGGGTAGTGGGTACATGACAGGTCATAGACCTTTAAGCGTCGGATCATCAACGGACGGCTCTGTTGGCTTGTGCGGAGACGCCAAATTGCGTTACAGTGATGCCATCAAGAGCAGCATAAATAAATGTTCACATAAATTGTTAATTCTACATAATATTGTTTTAAGATATTCCAGAGATAGTTCTTTTATTTATCATATTAAAATAAAGGCTGGGAATGTAATACCTTAACAATGCCTCAACAATTATTAATAATTTAAAAAACCCGACTTCACTAATAAATGCCATAACAAACCTTGGTATTTTCTCTGTTCACAATGCACAAACTGGTGTGCCAGAGCCGGTGTGGTCAGCTGGTTAGTATACTTGTCTATGGTAGACAGTGACGTCACTTAAACGATTCATAAGGCCGACGGTTCTAAACACGAAGACTAGAGATATAGGCCAAACTCTACCACGAAAAACGTCCCGTAAAGCATCGAAATCATTATAGTAAGTACTTAAAATATTAATAAATAATTTTGATAAATGCTTATTAGTAGACTTATTCTCACTTCTCGCCTCATGGCCACATTTGATATGATATTTAATCAAAGTGATCTCGATTTTAAATTAATTATTAATTTATCGGTTAACCTTAATGGGCATAAAGGTCGCTACACACTGCAGCGGTGGCGGTAAAATTCTATTGTCTTGGTGGTGGCGGTAAAACGTAGCCGCTGGGCAGTGGACACAATTTACTGCCACCGCTAAGATGTAATATTTTACCACCATCACAGCAGTGTGTGTGAGGATAATCAGTAAAATTGGTATTTCTTCTTAGATTCGTGTAGGCAACCTCAATAGTTTATTGTCATTCTTAGTTTTTTGCTGTAACAGACCTCTGGCAAGTAAATACTGTGAATATTGTGTGATTTTTGTAATAATTTTTTTACTTATATTAATAATAAAATAGATATTATGTTTATTGCATGTATTTATTAAACAATGTTTATACCTACACTGTGAGTGCAAATCTATGCCTTCATGGCATTGTTTAGTGTATATATTATAACATATGTATATAAGTACATATAATATAATATAGAGACAATATTATAATATTTGTTAAATATGTTAATAATCACCCTTTAGGATAGATTATATTGTATTATAACTAATAAAATAACAACACCATTGTGGTATTGTCACTAGCCTGTATTTTATGAATAAAGTTAAAGGACACATTTAATGCACTAAAATGTATGTTACAAGTAAAATTATTAATATTTGTTCCTAAAGCATATAGTGGGACATTGATTTTATTTATTTGTCTCGCTACAAGAAGTGTCTAAATTATTATTAGTGTTCGGATTTATAGAAAAATAAAAATTAAATATGTAGATATTTTATAATTACATTTTAAATAATATGTAGTTTATTAATCAGAATATTACAATGTACATTTATTATAGTAGTACTTAAATTATATCTTATTTGCCTTCATAATTGCAATAACGTACCTTATTCACAGTAGTAAGTAAACACAGTGAATATTGTGTGATTTTTGTAATAATTTTTTTTACATATTTTAATAATAATATACATAGTTATTATGTTTATTGTTTGTATTTATTAAACAATATTTATACTCTACAGACTTCTGTATTAGGAAGTCAATAAATTGTGTGAGTGCTCATCAGATAATGTCTCATATCACATTTTTCTTGGTTAAAATATTCAGTCATTAAATTCATTACCTAATTTACTAATATCGTATAAAAACTGTTTTTCCGCACATACTTTAGCGGTGGCGATAAAATTGTATTTTCTTCAGTTTTGGTACGCTAATGCTGTAGTATTAAATAAATAAATTGTATCTGGGTGCATTTTACTGCTACCACCTCAGTGTGTGCATTCCTCAATAGTATGATTTGCTCATATCTGTGGAATTTTTACTGATATATAATATGAGAAATGATAATCTACTATATTTTTTATTAAATTTATTATTTTGAAATTTTTATTATGCTAATATTTGAGGGCAATTCTATGCCTTTGTGGCATTGTTTAGTGTATATATAACATATGTATATAAGTGTTTTTAAATGTTACATTGTATCTACTTAAGCTTCAACACATCCTTACTACATACTTGTTCTATTGATTTTAAGCTATTATTTTATTCTTAATACATTTAAGGTATTACTTTGTCAACAGAATTTCTTTACTAAAGATGTCAAAAAATCCTTTTGTAAACTGTAAGTCTCGCAAAAGAAGGAAGGTGAGAATCCCGACTGCCGAACCAAAAGAAAAACTATTTTGTCCTCGTACCATGGTGAGGTACGATGATACAACGAGCGGATATAAAACCATATGGGTGTGCAAGATGTGTTTAGTGAGTTTGTTAAGCACAGAATCTGTTAAACAACATGTACTGAAATGCAATACTACATCTAATAAAACCAAAATCAAGCCCACTAAAAAGTAATAGTCTTTTTTTTTTTATAAATTATTATGAAACATGATGTTAAAAAGTTAAATTATTTTGTTCAGATCTGAAGACACTCAATACATTTGTGAAACTTGTAATAAAGTGTTTTCACGACGTGTTACACTGAAGAAGCACTTAGAAGAACATGATAAATCATCTAACAATGACTCTGAACGTTCTGAGAATGAAGTTGATCCAGAAGATGCAAAGGATAATAACTACACACCTGAGGAGGAAAATTCATCATAGCAATTGTATATTATATTAAATAGTAAAATCACATTTCAATTCGAGTATTGTGTAATATGTAAACGTCGTAACAGTTTGACTACCTATTTTTTCTAATTATATAAATATTAAGTAAATATAGAACATTAATATTATTTTTTATATACGATGGTGTAATTATAATTTAAATACAATTTTTAGTTTTTTAATTATAATTTTCTAAAAAATTGAATACATGGTTCCTCATAGGGGTTTATTTTAAGTGTATTTATAAAAAAAAGTTGAACGTATTTCATAACATTTTATGCTCGTTTGAAGTTAAAATTTTGACGAAATTTTGTAAAGATCACAAAATTATTTCAAGTTGGAAATTTATTAAAATTTTTCTTTTTATAACTAAAATTTTAAAATGTAGTACAAGTTTTCCCAAAAGTTTTTCTACGTTTCACAACAAAAAAAGTTTACTCTAGAGGAAACTAATTTTTTAAGAGTGTTTGATATTAGGCTTTGGATATTCATCTCTAACCTAACAATTTATATAATAAATAATATTTATTTAGCAAACAAAACAAACAAATTAATAGTTATAAATAAAACATCAAATCTAGTTTGCAATGGAACGTTTTTCTTTGTTCGTTCTACTTAGTTCAAAAATGAATGATCGTAGACACTTAAAATTGTTACCATAATATATTATTTTATTATATTATGAACTTTTTCTATGTATGTACAAAATATCAAAATATTTTGAGACGTTTTGAGCTATTTTAACTAGACATATGAAATTCATCAAATTAACAAAAATTTGCAAATTATTATTTATACATTTATATAATTATTATTTTTTTGCATATTATTCTGTATAGTTAAAAATGATCAAAATAATATGTTTTCAGTACAGAGATATTTATTAATATTTAAAGAATTACAAATTCAATAAAAAAAAGTATTTTCTTGTAAATTTCTTTTATAAATCATAATTATTATAAATTATAATAAACAAATACAGATAGTTTGTCATTTCCTAATCAGTATTGGCCGTTAATACCCACATCATACTTTTTAAAATACATGTAACTTATCTTATTTTATTTTCAATTTTGGAAAATATTTTATCACTTTTGATGAAAAACTTATTACAAACTTTAGGTGGAAAAATTTCTGTTTGAGACATAGTATAAGGTTTTGTTAACAACATTTATCAAATAACATGAAAACCTTAAATTTAGCTTTCAATTTCATATAAATGTTTGTGACCGGCATTACCCCATCTTCCCTTAAGTCTAAATTAATAGTGAAATTGTATATTATTATTTACTAATTTTAATAATAACCAACTGATCAATACAATTTTAAATAAAATAACAATTTGCCCTCGCCTTAAAGTGTACATTGTCCTGTCGTCCAAGTCACGAGCTGTCACTTCTTAAGAGTTCTACAGACTATACTATAAGTGTATAACCACATACATAATGTAATTTATCAGTATTATAATAGTTTTTAATGCTAGAGTCTGGATTCAATGTTATTAAAAAATTATAATTAAAAAATATTGCATTTATGTTGTCATTTATGGTCTATTAAAATATTATATTTGATTATACAACAAAAACTTTCAATAGGTACATTAAAAATTACTCCAAGTATAATTTTGTTCATCACATAAAACAAGTGTGTCAGTAAATTAGTATTATACCTACTATAATTTTATGAATAAAAACATGTATGGTAACAGGGTATTTGGACAATTTATATTTAAAAACAAACATTGAAATAAAGTTTATTGGGACAGTAAAGTTTGAAATAAATAAATAATTTTATTTTTTTGCCGGATTTTGAAAGTTTTATGACGATCTAAATAACTGTTAGCAGTTGTGTCAACTTTACTTTACTAGTGTTTAGTTGAAATAAAATAACAAAATTACAGTAGAGAAACCAATTTGTGAATTATATAACAATATGCAGAAAAAAATACTGAGTTAGCTTTGAACTTTTTGTATTAGTTAGGAATAATGGTCTATTATAACTACTTAAATTAACGAGCTTTGTCACACTTTTGCAGAGCTGAAATAATATAATTATTAATATTCCTGTCACATTTTTATTATTGGTATGCACCAATTTTTGCAATATATAATTAATAATTATTAATTATATCTATATGATAGTAAAATAAATAGTTCAAGTATGTATTATTTGTGTATGATTAATAGTATTTTTTTTCCATCATGAGAATTTTCATTTTCAGAAACCTCCCTCAAAGTTGATGATCTGATCATTATTTTTTTACTTTAAAAAGTGTCTTCGGACGCAAAAGAAACATATACCTATCATTGTACTCATGAAAGGTATGTACATTTATTCTTTGCTCCACTCAGAATCTAAAGACTGAGGAATTCAATTTCATTAAGAAAAAACAAATAGGTACTTCTATAAACTAGGATCTTCAATTTAAATTAATTGCTTTTACTTTACACAATAGATTTACTTCTTTTTCGATTTTCTAGGGATAGTACCTATTTCATTATTTCACTATCAACATACTATTATCGAGTTGCATAAATGAATCATTTTATGATTCACTAACATTTAACGGACCAATCGTGTTTAAGGAACAACCATTAGCTCTCTTTGTTCCTATTCATTTTAGTGATTGTGTATGCAACCTGGCATACAAAGTAAGTAAGACATGACTTGAATATTTAAAAAAAAGTTATAATTAAATTGTCAATTTATTATATTGATAGAAATGAGAAGTAGTACCTATGCGGAACGTTAATAAAATGTAATATTGTTAATGTTATAAATATTTTATGGTATATCTTATATAACATATTATTTAATTATACATATAATAATAATATTCTTTATATATTATAATCGTATATGACCTAGCTGACTGATTGACTGATCAACGTGTAGTTCTTTTTTAAGTACATCATTTGTTTAATGTAACAAGTGTTTCAAAGGTACAAATTTATTTTTCCATTTTTTTTTTTGCATTTTTCAATGTTTTTTCATTTTTAGAGCATTTTTAGCATTATTAGGTAATTTTGTTGGTTTTTAATGCATATTTGTTCTATGTACTATACAAATTTAGGTAAGTACAATAGGTTTACTTAGAATTTTAATTTATGTTAATGTATATTTTAGTATGTTTAGAATGAATAAAACTGACCCAAAACATATGCATGTCAACATCATAGCAGCATCAAGTCAATTTTTCCAATTTTCAGTTTTTTTTTTTAAATTTAATAATAATTAATAATTATAACTTATTTATAAATTCCAAATGAAAACAACAAATTGTATAAGAAATAATATATGGCATTTTTAAGGTCATTTTTGTGGTAAAATACATTTTTTAGGTCATTTGTGGCTATTTTGTAGAGCATATTTGTATGGTTTTTAGTGCATTTAAATCCAGGCCCTAATTATTATATCATGATTTTTCTACGTGGGTTTCTAATGTGTGTAATAGGATTTATGAAGCTGAACAATTTCTTAGTTATCTGAGAGATTAGATTTTAGTGAAACAATAAGAATATTTGCTCAGAAAAATTTATAATTTTATAATATTCAAATTTTGTTATATAAATTATACTGTTGTTATATTGTGATTATTATTAATCATTAATAAAAAATAAATGTATTGAATTGTTATTGTTTATTTTGATATATATTATACATGAAACATTTATTTGGGTAAATAATATTTTTAAAAAGGTAAAAATAGGTATAGGTTTAGGTGTCTAAGTATATTTATAATTTCGATTACAATTGGTACAAAAGTAAACACATGAATGAATGATACCAATAAACCATTAAAATATTATATACTAATTAATACTATTTATATACAAATACAAGTTAAGTTTTATATTTATCTATGAATTCTGTCTATGATTGTAAGAAACTACAAAATTACTTACTACAATTTGAAAATTGGTGTCATAGAAATTCATTACATATTTATGTTTCAAAATGTTCTCAAATAACCTTCACAAAACATAAAAATTCTGTAACTTTTAATTATTTTATTGGAAACGATGGGCTAGATATCAAGACACACATAAAAGACATTGGTATAATTTTATCAAGTGACTCAACGTTTAATGAACATATTACACTCATGTGCAATAAAGCAACACGTATGTTTGGCTTTTTAAAACGGAACTGTAGTGAATTTAAAGATCCAACTTGTTTGAAAACATTATATTGTTCATTAATTGAATATGGTTCAATTATATGGAGTCCTTACCAAACTGGTCTTGTTTCTACAATTGAAATGATACAAAAACACTTTCTCCATATTATTCGCTACACAAAAGTTCAGGCAATATTTAAGTAAAAAAAAAACAATAAAGGCCATATATTAGGGTTGAGAAAAGAACATGTACGAAAATAAATTGTAAATAATTGTAAATTCAATCCCCTAATTTTTAAATCATCAGAAACCGTAGAAATCAAAAAACAAAGTCGGGGGCCAGCTGGGCCAAGTTCACGCAGCTTTCGACTTTGGCAGATTGACTCCGGAAAAATTGTAAACAGTAATTTATTAGTTAACAAATAAAATTATTAGTGTTGAACTTTGAAAAAACTATGGAAATTAATATAAAATAAAGTAGCTAAATAAATTAAATCAAATATATATTTTTTTTTATTTTAGATTCTGAGCAGGGCAAGTTATGTAATGATTTTTCAATTATGTGTTTTTTTTTTCTAAAATTTTCCTATTTAAAACTAAGATTTGAAAATTCAACACAAGATTCTTTATATGTATTTCTACTTTTCTAAAAAATATAAAGTTTACCGGAATATCAAACAAATTTTTTATGAGCGTTTGAAATTAGACCTCGGATGTTCATCGCACACTATAATTTCTCCACCAATCTGCGTGGAGGTCAAATCCGAGGCTGTCTCGGAGCATATTTAACCCGTATTAGATAGGAACATACTCGACTTTATTACCTTTAAAAAATTATAATTAAAAAACTAAAAATATTATTTAAATTATAATTACAACATCGTATTCAGCTCAAATTTATCTTTAAGAATAAATAAAAAAAATAATATTAATGTTCTATATACTTAATAAAAATGTATAATAGAACAATAGGCGGGTAAACTGTTACGACGTTTACATATTACACAATACTCGAATTGAAATGTGATTTTACTATTTAATAATATATTTATTTATAAAATCTAAATTTTAATTGTTAAACTTTGATTTAGACTAATAGGTATTAATTACTACAGTGGTTTTAATCTTTTAAAATTGTAATTCACAAACTCCACAATTTGGGATAAGTACGTTATCTTTTCTCGGGATCACTCTGGCTCACTTATTTAAAAGCTCATGGTCCTAAAAATAATATTTATTATTACTCGCCTTTGGTGCTTTAAATATACTTTTATTTCAAATGCCATTATTAACTGATTATATTTTTTTCTTTGGAATTGCCAGTTGAACAACTAGGGGCATAACAATTTAGACTCATTTTTAACTATTTTGATGTAAAACTAAATTTAATTTAATTTTAAAAACGAATAAAATAACACGTCAAAATATCGAAAACTATAAGTGCGACTTTTCTATCAATATTTTCTCAATTTGGTGTAATCAATCGGTATCGTAAATTTGAAACTATCACTAGAAATAAACCAGTATAATACATTTCTCGTCTTTGTAAATAATTAATTTAAAAATAAAATGTATAACGTAAATACAAAATATTAATATTCTGTATTTGTTATTATTATTATTATTATTATTAATATTATTTTTGTAATTTATTCTTAAAGATAATTTTGAACTAACGATGGTGTAATTAAAATTTAAATACCAATTTTATTTTTTTAAATGTAATAAAGTCGAGTATGTCCCTATCTAATACGGGACCATTGTGGTCGGGGCCCGCCTCAGATTTGACCGCCACGCAGACTGATGGAGAAATTAGTGTGCTATGTTTTAAGAATCAATTTTTGTGCAGGCGGCCATCAGAGTTTGGCCTCCTTAATATTCTATACTCTGAGAGAGATCAATCTACAGGTTCTGCCTCTGCGCATGCAGTCTGACGGACCGTTGTTCGTGGCGGTCGGCCGAGCCGTCGTATCCCCTCCACGCGGGTACATTTCGCCAATGACGCGGCTGTTGTAGTGTTGTCGCCAAGGGCCGAGCAGCAGCGCTGTGTGTAGAGCACCCGGACGTGTAAACCGACCCGTCGTGCTGCCCTCTGCACTCCACGACGGCAGCCGATTCCAACGCCCATCGTTAAAGAAATTGTTAGCGGATGCGCAGTGCCGACGAGTTTTGGTTCTCCCGGGGCATAATCTTTCGTGGAATAGACTGAAACTGAATAGAGTATCTGAGTATAGACTTCGTGCACTCATAGCGCTTATTGATTTGCAATTTCCTGAAATTTTCAGCCAGTTACGAAAGCATTATAGTAAGTACTTAAAATAATAATTTTGATAAATGCTTAATAGTAAGACGTATTCTCACTTCTCGCCTCGTGGTCACTTTGATTAAATATCATACGAAATATATTTAATCAAGGTGATCTCGATTTTAAATTTATTATTAATTTATCATTTAACCTTAATGGGCATAAAAGTCGCTACACACTGGTGGCGGTAAAATTCTATTGTCTTGGCGGTGGCGGTAAAACGTAGCCGCTGGACAGTGGACACAATTTACTGCCACCGCTAAGATGTAGAATTTTACCACCATCACTGCAGTGTGTGAGAGGATAATCAGTAAAATTGGTATTTCTTTTAGATTCGTGTAGGCAACCTCAATAGTTTATTGTCATTCTTAGTTTTTCGCTGTAACAGACCTCTGGCAAGTAAACACAGTGAATATTGTGTGATTTTTGTAATAATTTTTTTACTTATTTTAATAGTAATATAGATATTATGTTTATTGTATGCCTTTATTAAACAATGTTTATACCTACACTGTGAGTGCAATTCTATGCCTTCATGGCATTGTTTAGTGTATATATAACATATGTATATAAGTACAATTAATATAATATAGAGACCATATTATAATATTTGTTAAATATGTTAATAATCACCCTTTAAGATAGATTATGTATTATAGGTAACTAATAAAATAACAACACCATTGTGGCATTGTCACTAGCCAGTATTTTATGAATAAAGTTAAAGGACACATTTAATGCACTAAAATGTATGTTACATGTAAAATTATTAATATTTGTTCCTAAAGCATACAGTGGGACATTCATTTTATTTATTTGTCTCGCTGCAAGAAGTGTCGAAATTATTATTAGTGCTCGGATTTATAGAAAAATAAAAATTAAATATGTAGATATTTTATAATTACATTTTAAATAATATGTAGTTTATTAATCAGAATATTACAATGTACATTTATTATAGTAGTACCTAAATTATCTTATTTGCCTTCATAATTGCAATAACCTACCTTATTCTACATCATTATTGCAATGTTTCAATATTTATACAGCTTGTTCTATAAGATCTAAACTATAATATAGGAGTATTTTTGGTGTTTCTAAATTTTAGATTGTATTTTCTTAAGATTCAACATATTCTTACTACATACTTGTTCTATTGATTTTAAGCTATTATTTTATTCTTAGTACATATATTAAGGTTTTGTTTTGTCAACAGAATTTCTTTACTAAAGATGTCAAAAAATCCATTTGTTAACTGTAAGTCTCGCAAAAGAAGGAAGGTGAGAATCCCGACTGAACCAAAAGAAAAACTATTTTGTCCTCATACTATGGTGAGGTACGATAATACAACGAGCATATATAGTACCATATGGGTGTGCAAAATGTGTTTGGTTAGTTTATTAAGCACAGAAGCTGTGAAACAACATGTACTGACATGCAATACTAAATCTAATAAAACCAAACTCAAGAAGACAACTAAAAAGTAATAGTCTTATTTTTTTTATAAATTATTATGAAACATGATGTTAAAAAGTTAAATTATTTTGTTCAGATCTGAAGAAACTCAATATATTTGTGAAACTTGTAATAAAGTGTTTTCACGAGGTGTTACTCTGAAGAAGCACTTAGAAGTACATGAAAAATCATCTAACGATGACTCTGAACGTTCTGAGAATGAAATTGATCCAGAAGATGCAAAGGATAATAACTACGCACCTGAGGAGGAAAATTCATCATAGCAATTGTATATTATATTAAATAGTAAAATCACATTTCAATTCGAGTATTGTGTAATATGTAAACGTCGTAACAGTTTACCTACCTATTTTTTCTATTTATATAAATATTAAGTAAATATAGACAATTAATATTATTTTTTCTATAATTCTATCTATTCTTAAAAATAAATTTGAGCTAAATACTATGGTGTAATTATAACTTAAATACAATTTTTAGTTTTTTAATTATAATTTTCTAAAAAATTGAATACATGGTTCCTCATAAGTGTATTTATAAAAAAAAGTTGAACGTAATTCACATAACTTTTTATGCGCATCCGAAGTTAAAATTTTGACGAAATTTGTAAAAATCACAAAATTATTTCAAGTTGGAAATTTATTAAAATTTTTCTTTTTATAACTAAAATTTTTAAATGACCCTACAGAGAGGTTGTTGCTTGGCTGGTTGGTGCGCATGCACTGGTTAAGGGATGAGCTGACCAGAGAGAGTCGGCGGCTTTATCAAAGGCTATCGTGCCTATGGGAAACAGATTTCTTCTCGGTGGCACTGACTTTTATGACCGTTCTTTTTCTCTGGCAGCATATAAGAAGGCCACACGAGCAACATTGTATCGTTTCAATTACGTGTTTATTTCTTAACCCGTGATCGAATAATATGGATCGTCTATATTATTCGTGATGATTTTATTGGGGGTGTTCGATTTCTACGTGCGACAGTCTGTCCGTTATTTATTAATTTTTAACTAATTTGTTATACATTATAATGATATTTGAGCATATCATTACAAGTTTTCCCATAAGTTTTTCTTCCTTTCATAACAAAAAAAGTTTACTCTAAAGGCAAACTAATTTTTTAAGAGTGTTTGATATTAGGCTTTGGATATTCATCTCTAAACTAACAATTTATATAATAAATAATTTTTATTTAGCAAACAAAACATCAAATCTAGTTTGCAATGGAACGTTTTTTCTTATTTCGTTGTACTTAGTTCAAAAATGAATAATCGTAGACACTTAAAATTGTTACCATAATATATTATAATATTATATTATTATGAACTTTTTCTATGTATGTACAAAATATCAAAATATTTTTAGTCGTTTTGAGCTATTTTAACTAGACATGAAATTCATCAAATTAACAAAAATTTGCCAATTATTATTTATACATTTATATAATTATTATTTTTTTGCATATTATTCTGTATAGTTAAAAATGATCAAAATAATATGTTTTCAGTACAGAGATATTTATTAATATTTAAAGAATTACAAATTCAATAAAAAAAGTATTTTCTTTATGTAAATTTCTTTTGTAAATCATAATTATTATAATAAACAAATACATAGATAGTTTGTAATTTCCTAATCTGTATTGGCCTTTAATACCCACATCATACTGTGGTTTATATTTGTATCTAATATTATTATGTTGAATGACTTGAATAATTATGTGTCCATGTTGATACTATTTTGTCATTAGCAAGGTGGATATCTATATTATATTCACCTTGGTCATTAATTTTGATAAGAAATATTATATTATAATTGATAAGGAATTTGCTCGTGGGCTGTCTCTAGATTCTAGACTCTCGTATTCTGAACAAAAAGGGCTCTTG